>JAJBZI010004547.1:0-13477 GCA_021234465.1 Dendrobium hybrid cultivar
GAAATGCATATACAAACTTGAACATATGAAATCTTGATTCTACTATTCAACTAGCTCCTTCCCTTGGCCAAACTTCTGTGAGCCAACACAGCTCAACAGGTCAGACTTACTAATCTAAATTTTTGAATAAATTATTTATTAAGCATTCATATGAGATTAAAACAAGTTCATAATAATAATTATATAAAAGAGAGTAGTACTTTTAGTTATCAAAAATTTAAATAATAATACATAAAGGTAAATAAACAAATACTTCATATATCAGAGAATAAAATAATATGTCTCCGCAACCCTTTATACCTCCCATCAGAATAAAATTCATAGAATTATGACCCCTATAACTCCCACACTGGTATATTAGAAATTCACATTTTTGACTTCCAATGGCAACACCAAAACAGAATGTACATATAGCACCAGAACAAAATATGCATATAGCATTATAATAGAACTTTGTGTGATTTCAACATAACACAGAACTCCCCTCCATAACAAATCTCATCAAAATCACATATTTTAAGCTGATAAGAATATAACTCATTGCATTAAAATAAAAGAAATATAAATAAACTCATTTCAAAATTTAATAGAATGATTTAATAGCAAGCAGTAGAATATACTATTGAGCAAGAATTCATTATTTTATATTATAACCAAATTACAAAAGATTGTTCAGAGCATTGTTATAAAGTTTTACTCAACTACAATATTATTTTTGGGAACTAGAATAATTTTCTAATATTCTAAAAATCCCACATTTTTTAATTTGCCTATTGTAAATTTCTCAGAAAAGACCTGAATGTTCATAATCATTGTATTTATAATATATATAAAGTTATACAATAAAAGTTTTACAGATGTCAAGTTATCCCATTATTTGAATTAGATCAGGTCAAAATAGGTGGAACAATGCACTAATCTATATGTATTATAATTCTCCCCTTCTCAGAAAAATGTCATCCTCAATATTTTAGAGCTCACATAAAAAAAAAGAGATCAAGATATAATTATCTCATCTCAGATTCTTTCTTCTAAGTACCTCTTATTTCTATTATATTCATCCACTAAATCTTAACTATTATAATCTATTTATTTCTTAACCTTCAAACATCATAAGCTATAATCCTTTTCAGATATTCTCTATAACTCAGACTTGAACGCACTTCAATTTCTTCTACAGATATTCAATTTTCAAAATTGTGTACCCATTTCCTCAAAAATGACACTTGGAATATATTATAAATTTCAAACATATAATCTAAAAACTATAATCTATAGGTAGATTTTCTTATCCTTTTAGTTATTTCAAATGGCCATCATACTTGGACTCAACTTTCTTTCTCTACCAAATGTACTAATGCCTTTCATTAGCTTAGTTTTAATACATATGAAGTCTCCCACCTAAAACTCTATTGCTCAGTGCTTGGAATCATAATACTATTTTTGTAGATGTCCAAATGAAAACCACTGACCTCTAAGTCAATCACGTTAGAGGTATAGAAATTTGAGAAAATCATTTCATAAACTTCTTAGAAGAAGTGACAATGCTTATGAAGTTATGTATCTCAAATACAATTGTAGGCATTAGTCAATCAATAACAGCATGAACTTTTTGGGGATCTACAAAAATACTTATACTGCTCACCACATGCCTAAAAAAAATGCTCTTTAACCAATATTCACAGTTGGAGAATTTAGCATACGGCTAATACTGCCTCAACATATTTAAAATAATCCTCATATATATGGCATGATCTTCCTCAAAAGCAGAATAAACTAGAAAACATTAAAATACAATCACAAATTGATCCTTATATTCCCTGAATACCCTATTCATCAGATCCATAAAAATATTTGGTGTATTAATCACCATAAAAGGGATGACTAAGAACTTAGTGTCTGTATTTGGTATTGAAAGTAGTCTTTATCACATTTACTTCTGTCACCTTCACTTGATAATATCTATATCTTAGACTAAGCTTAGAAATATAGAGGATCTTATAAACTGATCAAATAGATCTTTGATCCTTTGTAGAGCATATTTGTTCTTAATAGTAACCTTATTCAATTCTTTATATGTATCGCACCATCCTTCTTCTTTACAGATAAACATATGCTTTTGATAGAGACACACTACAATGGACAAATCCCTTATCAACTAAATTTTGAAACTATCTTTTAAACTCCTAGATATCCTTAGGTGCAATCCTTTATGGAGAATTAGATATAAAAGTTATACATAAAAATACATCAATACAAAACTCTATATCTATATATGGAGGCAAACTCACTAACTCCCCATAAAAAATATCAGAAAACTCTTATACTATTAAAACATTTGAAAGGTATCCAAAATCTACACTTCTATCCTAAATAGATGCCAAAATATCATATAACCTTTCTTCCATAACCTATCCACTTTTATGGTAGAGATCAGACACGACATAACACTTCAAACTTCTTGAAAGAGATAGTTCTCACTACCCAAAAATAGATTTACTTTTATCTTCGAATAATCAATTTGAGCCATATATCGGCTCAACTAGTCTACACCAAAAATAATATCAAATTCAGATATAGACAACATAATTAGACTAGATCTCCACTTCTTATTAGATATATCTATGTCACATAAGCATACTCTATTGGCTATAAGACCACCTTCAGTTAATAAAGTATCAAACAAAGTAAAAGGTAATATTATGGAAGGAAAGTATCAGATATCAAAGTAATGCTAAAAAGAAATGAGTGATTAGCTCCATTATTGAATAAAATGCGATAGGGCTAATCAGAAATGTAAACTATACGTGCAACAATATTTAGAACATCTTGAGCCTCATGTTGAGTTAAATTATATACACATGCTTGAGTTGGAGATGGTGCAAAATAACTACTAGGCTCTCTCTTACCTGAGGGTGGTCTCCCTACTATAGAACTAGAGCCACTGCCTCTACTAGATGACCCCTCAATAAATATGCAAAGTGGGACTATCCTCAATCTCCCAACTCTTTTGATAGAACTCTTAAACTTAGGCTCAAAATGTCAGTTGAGTCCTACCTATGGATACTTTACTACCCTAGGTCTAATCTGACCACATCAAAAATAGTATCTAGTGATCCTATAGCACTGAACAAAGTGTCTTCTAACATAACACTATCATATAAGTGCCCCACTAATAGAACCTCCAATATCGGCAATACTACCACTACCAAAAACTGCCACAAACATGAATTATCCACCTCTCTTGGTCTCAGGGAGTCCAAACTTATTCCTCTTCCTAAAAAAGCTACCACTAGAAGTCTCTTCTCCAAATTACTTCTTACTAGCAGTCCATTGCTACTGAGTATCTATCAAATTATTCTTTATCAGATAAGCTCGTACTACCAACTCAGATAAATCATCAATGTGAAATGGGACAAATGATTATCTCAAACTATCTTGGAGTTGTCTTAAAAATCTATAACAATTCTCCTCTGGAGTGCTAACCAATTACAAAGCATACTTAGCCAATGCACTAAACTCAACCTTATACTACATAATAGTTCTGCTCCCTTGGACAAGACTAAGAAACATCTCTTATATCTACTGATGTGTAGAAGGTAGTACAAACCATGCTCAAAATACATTAGTAAACTTTTCTCAGGAGTTCAATCTCCTCTGAAACTTCTCCTCCTGCCATACTAGCCACCAGAACTCAACCTCTCCATCTAATAGAAAAATAACCTAAAGTTGTATCTCATCATTTAGCTAGAGTTGCATCTGACCATTACCCTGTGATGATTAGAATGGAGTGTAAGTACACAAAGCAAACTCAGTGGATAAAGTTTGAGGATTTATGTCTCTCTTACCCCCAAACCTTCAATATTGTGAAGAAGGAGTGGGACAAATCAGATCATGGATTAAGTGCTAAAATTCTGAGGAGGAAATTACATAGAACACTGAGATCACTTTTTTATTGGAGAAAAAACAAGTTACAAGAACTAAACAACATCAAATTATAGTTGGAGAAAGATTTATATTCTCTTCAGGAGTTAGAATGCTCGGTTGGCCTGAATGCTTTGTAAGAATAGGCGATGAGAAGGAAATCTATGGAATTATCTTCTACTCTTGCCCGTATATATACATGGTGGAAGCAAAGAGCTAAGATGAGATGACTGAAAGAAGGAGATTACAAAAAGCTCTTTCAATTGTTTGCATCAACTAGGAGGAACTCTAATAAGATCAATGTGCTGAAGAGTGTAAATGGCAAGGAAATTGTTGATGAGCAGCAAATTCATGAAGAATTCTCCAACTTTTTTAAATCCAAATGGGCTTATAGATGAATTGGTAATGCCTAATGGCCATAAATGGATGGGGCTGTAGCAAATAACATTTCAGTTAATATGCGAAGGGAGGTGTCCATTATGGAGATCTTGGAGGCAGTTAACAAACTGCAAATGAACAGAACTCCAGGTGTTAATGGGATAACAACATCTTTCTACAAGAAATTCTGGCCTATTGTGCATAAGGAAGTGATATTGGCTATCATGGAATTTTTTAATAGTGGCATAATGTATGAAGAATGGACGAATACACTCATTATATTAATTCCAAGAAGTGACAATGCAAATACTCTAAGGAAGTTTCGATCTATTAGGCTTTGTAAAATAATACATAAAATTGTTGCTCAAATCCTTGTAACAAGGCTCAAATATCTCCTTCCTTTGCTGATTTCAAAAGAACATGCAATATTTATTGAAGGAAGGACAATTGTAGGTCATTGCCTTTTAGCCCAAGTGGTACTGTATAAATTAAAGTTTTCACTTTCCAAATATGGTACCATTATTATGAAAATAGATATGGAGCAATCCTATGATAACAAGAGTTGGGAAACATTGGAAAATGATCTTTCAATTTGGAGCTTTCATCCTTTGTTTATTACTTGGATAATGCAATGTGTGAAGCATCCTAGATATGCAATTATGGTGAATGGTGAAAGATGAGAATGGATTGATGGTCATTTCATATTTTGGCAAGGATGCCCACTCTCTCCTTTTTTGTTCATCATGTGTTTAGAACAACTCTCTAGAAAGCTGCACTCTTACAAGGATGAATTGGGTATTACTCTAACAGCTAATGGAAGAAGGATAAACAATTTTTTTTATGCAGATGACATCTTACATTTCTCATAAGAAAATATTAAACCTGCTAGGAAATTCAAAACTCCTGTGTATAATTATTGCGTGTGGATTGGCCAATGTATCAATCAGGATAAATCCATGGTTATGTTTAGCTAAATGGTGAAAGTCCAATGATGTATAACATTACAAAATTGATTGGGCTTAGAAAGGTGAACGAGATGGACTATTTCATTAAAATAGCTAATAGAAGATGGCAAATTGATGACTTCAACGATGTTCTAGGTAAAGTGGATAGATTGGTGCATACTTGGGGATCTAAGCTATTATCCTTGGTGGGAAGATTGGTACTTATCGAATCTACTTTTTCTTCCATTATGAATTATTTGATTACTCATTCCAAAGTACCTTCTATTGTAATTACTTATGTGAAAAAGGTTTGTAGAAAGTTTTTTTGGCAAAATGATATGGTGAAAAAGAGTATTCATTATGTTCGGTTGGAAAAAGTCTACTTTCCTTCTAAATATGGAGGGTTAGGGGTTACATCACTAAAACATTGGAGTAGCCCATTAAGAGCCAGAATAACCTAGGATAATGTTAATAATCTAGGTAAATTACATAATGCCATGTTATTTAAGAAATATGGTAATGCATTTGCTAAAATTCAACAAAAAAGAGGTCACCTACTTGGACTATTCTTTGTGATGGGGCTAGTAGTCTGACTAAAATTATTAGATGGAAAATAGGCAATGGGATTTCTATTAATGTGCTTAATGATATTTGGATTCTTAATATCTCATTATTGATGTGGCCAACATTTGTAAACAAATCTATTATGGATGAGGATTTGGTGAGCAGATTTATAGTGAATGGTTGTTGGAATGTAAACTTGCTACAAGAGTTTTTTGGAACTGAGCTGGTTAGTATCATTATGGCCATTCCTATTTGTTCTACATGGGAAGAGGACAAGCCTGAATTGCTTCTTTCTATCGTCTCACACACTGTAACATCAAAAGCTTGCAAGAGCAGATTTTTGGTTCTAAATATAGATGGAGATGGCTAAGGAAATTAAAATTACTACCAAAAGTTTATGTGTTTTGGTGGCATATCCTTAATGACGCAATTCCAACCCAAAGTTGGTTGAAACATAAAGGGTTATCTGAATTAGAGGATTGTGCCTGGGGGTGCAAATAAAAGGAGGATTTAACTCATATTATAAGGGATTGCATTACTATCAAAAAGATTATTGACATTTTAATGACATAGGGCATATTGATCTCTATACCTCCTATTATACAGGATATTGTTCAGCAAAAAGAGTCCACAATGAAAGGGAGGACACAAGACACGATATATTTTTAGATTATCTACTATCTATGGAGAGATAGAAATAATAAAATTCATGGAAAGTCTTTTCTATCCCCCTATGCTATTGTAAGTACTGTGTTAAGTAGCACTTTAAATTTTGATTTGAGTTCAAAAAGAGAGCAATGAGATATCTTCGGAGCAATCCGTATAAGAGATATCGGTCTCTGCCCCATCCCCTTCTTAATTGCGTTAAGATCAACTTTGATGGTGCATTTATTGAACCATACACGACAGGCTTGGGAATAGTTGTGAGGGATCACAACTCTTCTTTGTTATTGGCCATAGGGAAGAACTTTATTCATTGGGATATCACACATATAGAGTTGCAAGCTTTATTATTTCTTCAAGATATCATTCCCAAATCATTTTATGAAGCATATGGAGTCATTGTGGAAGGGGAAAATAAGGATATCATCCAATGGTTGAAGAAGCTATTCCAAAATCCAGAAAAGCATCCAAAACTTTCTTTCCTTTCATATTTTCCTAACATTAGATTAAATTTCATGCCTAGGGAGTTTAATAGAGTAGCATATTATTGCTCTAAAGTTGCTTCAAAATCCTCTTTTGTTTGGCTTAGTGAGTTTGAGTGCAGTACACATAGTCAGTTTTTACATACTTTGAAAGAAGATGAGTGTTGAAATCAATCTTACTAGTAGGTTGTATTCCCTCTTTATTTCCTAGTAATGCTATTAGCAAAGTTTCAAAAAAAAAGAAGAAAAATAGCTAGTGGTACCTTCCTCTCAGGACACTGTATATTATCAAATGTCTTCTCCAGTTTCTTCAACCAAACCTTGCTTAACAACACTCTCAAATTTCAGAGGCTTCAATCTCAAAAACATCTGCAAGTGTTTACATTAGATCTGACAGAATAAATCCTACTTTATGCCTTGCCCATCAATTGGGCTATAAAATAGGCAAACTATATGACATCATCAAAATTATTTGTAGGAGTAGTACTCTATACGGGTGCTTCCTAACTAGAACTCTTCCCATCTATCATATCTGGTTCTTAGTGATGCATAACCATACATAACACACGATTGAATAGACATACACATGAAAATAAGTGAAAATAAATGCGTAGACATACTCAAAACAACCTTAATTGACTTACAAATCAATTCCTATAGCTGTGTTTTACAATTAATTCCCCAAAAATAGGTACTCTAAAACCAAAAGGGGCTATCACAACCCAACCTGACAAGACCCACATACAGGACATGTATTATCATGCTGGCTTGCAACAGGCCAACCCAAGATCAAAGTTTGGGAAACTTTTTAGTTTTTCTTCTTTCAATTAAACTTAAAATAAACAACAAACTATAGTGCTGCTAATAACTTCCAATATATAGAAAATGACTCATCCACAAAATTTCTTTTCATTTCTCATCAAAATTTTTGTATAATATTTATACTACAGTATATAGATATGGACTGAAATACAAAATAGATAAATTAAATAATTGGACATGATTATATAAAAATAAGAAAGGAAATACCTATATAGATTGATACAAATTAGATCCTAATTCTATTACTCAAATTGCTCCTTCCTTTGCCCAGACCATGAAATAGAATGTAAATAAATTGTGAGCCAACACAACTTAGCAAGTCACACTTATTTATCTAAATTTCAAAATAAATTCTTTTTTAAGAGTATAGATGAGTTTTAAAGTATTTCATAATAATCATTATATAGATTAGTACTTGTAGTTATCAAAAACTTAAATAACAATGTAGTAAATTAAATAAATTAGTACTTCATGTATCAAAGTAAAAAATACTAGACTTCACTTAGATCAGAATATAATTCAGGAATTCGAGCCCTTATGAATCCCATGCTGGCATATAAGGAAATAGGTCCTTGTAACTCCTAATTCCCAGCACCATAATAGAATGTGCATATAGCACCAGAACAGATCTTTGTATGCCTTTAGCCTTAGAATAGAACTTCCCCTACACACATCAGATCTCCTCAAAATCACACATTTCAAGAAGATCAACATATAATTTATTGTATTGAAATAAAAGAAGTATAAATAAACTCATTTCAGAATATAACAAAATTCTTTGATGATAGGTAGTGGAATATACTACTGAGCAAAAATATATTATTTCAAATTGTAACCAAATTACTAGAGATTGTTTAGTGCATCCTTATGAAGTTTTACTTATACTACAATATTATTTTTTGGAACCATAATGATTTTTTAATTTTCTAAAAAAAAACTCATGTTTTCTAATTTACCAGGTGAAAATTTTCCAAAAAAATATCTAAATGTTCATAATCATTATCTCTATAACATACAAAAACTTGTTCAATGAAAGTTGTGTATATATCAAGTTATCCCCATTTTTTTGTTAATGGAATTATAAATTAAGTCTTTTTTTTTTGAAATCTTCATATTTTTAAAAACTGAGTTAGGATAAATGCAACCTACCGCAAATTGGAAAACTTTCAAACAAGGTCAACATCTAAAAATGGACCAAAGTCACCCAAACTATCTTTCTCTTTATATGATTCCTCTTCTATCTCATTAGTCTTCTACCTTGATGGAAATTGAATGAATTGATTAGTGTTAAATAATATTTTTAACATTAAAATTAGGCCTAGCACTACGATGCTCGATCCTATGCTCTACAATGCTTCCTCTAGGAGAGCACTGTGTTGTAGTGCCACCCCTAGTACTGCAACTGTTAATTTAATTAACAAAATGTCAGAGAGGTCAATGCTACAATGCCACAAAGCCCAACATCGCAATGTCCTAGGTAAAATTTTCTAGATTTTTAAAACATGTACACAAACCCCCATGATTTGGTTAAAAATTCATACAAATTTTTATATGCATATAAAATATTCTTAGACACATGCAAAAGGGTTAAAATATAGAAATTCATTGGATTACCTTGAATTAAATTGGGTTAGAATAGGTGGAATGGTGCACTAATTTGTAGGTTCTACATGAGACTTTCCTGCCCTTCAGATATCGCATACTATAAATGAACTTCTTTATTCTCATAAAAAAATCTCCAGATGTTTGAGGTACAATAGTACCCTAAAAATGAGGCAGCTTCAATCTTATAAACAACTGCAGGTTCTTATCTACCTCATCTCCCTTGACTCCAACCATCCTACCCTGAGCCGTACTCATAAGTTAAGCCATTAACCCATAAACTACATCATAAAGGCTGAATTCATTGCCCCTACAGTGCTTTGCACTATTGAATCCTAATAAAAACTATGTCCATCAGCTGCCTCTTACCCTTGGGGGTTCATGATGCAATGACATTTTGATCAATAATAAGAATAAAAGAATTAAATATGTACACATATAGTGAATTAATAGAACAAGTTCTAAACCAAGCCTCTAACTTCTCTCTCTTTATTATTAATCAATTCCTATAACTATAGCTACTATTCCAATCCTTCCAAACTGTTGCTTTTATACCACCCTGTGATGCCCTAGGATCTAATGGAAGGATTGAGAACCTAAACCTTCTGATTATAACCCAACTATTAATAGAAACAACCAGAGCTACTAAAAACTAAAATAATAAAATAACTCAACTTATTTTGTTTCATAAAAACATACATACAATAATCCAACTTACTAATTAGAATATCAAAAGAATTAAAAATTTTATTACCAAATAATTCCTCAATTGCTCAAATTTTAAGGAACTTACCTTTATACTCTTCTACTCCACTATGCATTTTCTTTTTTTGAAATGCATAACCAGCTAAGTAGACTTCATTCCTTGCCCATCACAAACATCCATGTCTATTTAAATATTAAATAATAGTACAATTTAAAAAAATATATATATTGACTTGTAAAGAATGAATAAAATACTAGCAAAATATGATTTTTTGGGGTTTCAGTACATACTTGACTTCAGAGTTCATAATTATACCTTTAAAGTCACTTTTTATAAAGATTTCAAATACACCACAGAACACTTATCATTAGAGGTTCACTTGCACTTAACTTTTACATTTCATCAGAGTTTATATAGAAATTTAAGAAAATATTGACATTCAACACATAATAATAATTATCTTTGATCCAGTAACATATCAATATATGCAAAGCATGATTAAAATATACGTCTTGATGACTACTTATAACTCTACTTCCACTTATGCCTCCATTTAACCTCCCACACTTGCATCTAGACACTGGGGCTAGAATTCAAATACAATAATTTCACATAACCTCCCATACCCACATTCAATAAGTGGGGCCATAATTCCTTTCAAATCCACACAAGATAGATAAGGCCAGAACATAACATATAGAGCCCTTGTAATATATCAAGTGTGTATTTTTTCATATATCAAAACATCTCTAATGCCATGCTATGAATAATGTAAATATGAATACAACAATAACTAATTTATAATTTTAATGATGTATGAATTGCTAGAATTACCTGTAAAAGCCATATTTCTTGTACAACATTACACTCACTTTACTTTTTTCTTGTTCAAATTGAGAGGGAAATTCATATGAATATTTAAGACTTTTATTTAACTATTGCAATTGCCAAAAACCTCAACTAACTTAAATACTCATAAATTTGAATTAGAAAAATCATATAGTAAAAATATAATTTCATATAGTTAAAATACTCAGGATAAAGCTTATAATAATAAAAAAATACATTTTAATTCACAACCTTTTATAATACCACTAGAATTCAAATCAAAGATAGGAGTTCAAAAGTTTATATCATGCTCTACAATATCCTAAATAAGCTTGACAGATAAAATCTCAAGCTTTGGCCTGTGTGAAAAGATAAGAATTATTATTTTATTTGCTTATGATTATGTTATTTTGTGCTTGAAATCCTAATATATTATGCAAAAAAATATAAGAAAAAAAAATTGAACCAATGCCACAATGCCACAAAAGCAACACTGTAGCACTAGAACTTAATCCAGCATTGCAATGCCACACCTTTAGTACCGCAGTGGAGAGCTTACAAAAAATCTACGAGAGAGCTTTGAACTGAGGTGCTAACCAATCATCGTTGCAATGTCACAGTGCCAAATCACCCAATGTTGTAGTGCAAGTTAGTTGGACCAAGGAATTGAAGCAACTATTGGTGAGCTGACGTGCTAGTTCAGTAGCACTGTAGTGCCACCAACCTATGTCAGTTTAGAAAACATGTAAAACTATAAATAAACCCATTGTTTTTTGTGTAAGAGGAGGCAATATTGAGGTAACTTAGAGGGATTATTTGTAGTGTCATTTTGTGTGAGAGAGTTGCATAGGGGGTTGTGTATCCTATGTTTCTTATACTCAAGTCCTGTATTGGAGTGGTGCAAAATAAAGGAATGAGCAAATGTTTGCAGAATTACTTGTGGGTCATTTTTGAACTTTAATTTCTCATATTTTAATTTGAATACTATGTTTGTATTTATGAGTCAGTTAGTATAATAAAATGTTTGTTGTGTTTATTGTGTTTGTTATGAGTTTCGATGCCTCCATAATTTTCTAATCAATGCTTTTATATCTATGATGAATTGAAAGACATGTATTACTTAGAGTAGGGTTTAATGTTTATTATATCTACATTGTTTTTAACTTCTCTGCACTTCAATTAGTTTATGTATAGGTCATCATAAAGTACGCTATTAGAAAGATGATATTTTAATCATAGTATACTTCTTGGTGTTTACCCAATTGATCTAAAATACAAGCATGTTTTTCCTTATTGAGGGTATCTTTTGGAGGTATTTGAGAGTGTAATTAACCTTAGGAGATACATTTCCTCCTAGGAAATTGATGAAATATATTCTCTTTAGTTTAATTTTTTTAAAATTTAAAATTTTTAATATGAGTTTATTTTAATATTTTATAAGATTAAGATAAGACATGTTGGTCCTACCTTACTATACCTCATTTCTTATATTTCCTTATCAAAATTCCTATGAGAAAATTCACCCTCATATTATCACCATTTTGCTTAACACTCACTTCACTCAGTGATTTCTCCTAAGAGCTTGCCTATCTTAGCACTTCCTATGAGCCCTAATCAACATCCTCTTATCTTATGAAGTCATCTAGAGAAATCATCTCTCATAATAGTTTATTTAAGATGGACATTATGGGCTTTAAAAGGGCTTTTTGAGAGAAATAATATATTAGCTAAATATGTAGAAATAATATTCTCATGAGTTAATTAGAAGACACATTAATATATAAATAAACATACCCAAATTATTTCCTTGGTAAACATAGTTGATTATGTAAGGTTTGTTATAGAATTATGTTTCTCTAATAGGAGCATACACTTATGATTAATTTCATCCTAGATGATATAACACTTATAAAAGCTCTTGATTAAGATTTTGGATAAAATTTTGGGGTCTAATAATTATTTATAAAGATTTGGTTGTTAGATCATCTAAAAGGAAAAGCTTAACTTGAGGAAAGATAGAGCATGGAGTCTATATGAAGATAACCTAGGATAAATTTGAACATGAGAAACATAAGATGCTTAAAGAAAATTATCATAACTTAAGAAATTTAGCATTTAGGATATTTGGTTTCCACTACAGGAAAATATGAGAATACCAAAGAAAATTTCCGACAGACTTTAACCATCGGTTAAAACCAAAAGATTTCTGACGATCAACCGACAGGTTGGTACTATACATTCACAGATAGACATTCCATTGGTTCATGAATTTAATCCATCGATAATCTCTGATGAAAATACCATCGCTAATAAGTTAACGCAGGATTTAACGACGGATTTAAAGATGAGAGAGTCCGTCAGAAATGCTACTTATAAACCGACAGACTAAACCTGTCAGAAAAAGCCCTATTTCATCTCAGGTCAGGCCCGAGCCCCTCATTTCTTCATTTCTGTTCCACGGAAAACCTCTCGGCCGACCTTGTTCACTGCCCAAATCTGGACTATTTCTTCATCAGTTTTCGTGATTCTTGCTTCATTTGAGAGGTATATGATCTAATATTCAC
>JAJBZI010004548.1:0-12644 GCA_021234465.1 Dendrobium hybrid cultivar
TTAAAATCTTATAATGTTAATTATATGCCAAAATCCTTACAAAATTTCTACCTAAAGCTGCCTGCCCACTCCTAATTCCGTCAATCACTCAGTCTCTGTTCTGTCAGCTGGTAAGAAAACAACAACAATAACATCAAGCTTTTATCCCACTATATGGGGTTGGCTACATGAATCTTTTTCCTCCATTGTATCCTATTAAGAGTCAAATTTTCATTTAAATCTAATAAATAAATGTCATTTCTAATATTTTTTAACCAAATCTTTTTAGGTTTACATCTACCTCTCTTAACATAAATACATATACTCTCCTAACTTGGTCATCATAAGGTCAACGTTTTATGTGACCAAATCATCTAAGGTGAGTCTCTCTAATCTTATTCATCATTGGAGCTACTCCAACCTTTTCATGTATATGCTCGTTTCACATTCTATCTCTAAGCGTAAAGCCACTCATCCACCTGAGCATCCTCATATCTGCAACACTTGACTTAATTGTATGTTTTTCTTTTGATGGCCAATATTCTGTGCCATAAAGCATTACATGTCTCACAACCATCTTATATAATTTTCTCTTAAGTTTGAAGTATACTTTCTATCACACAACAGACCCGATGCATTCCTCCACTTCAAACCATCCAACTTGATTTCTACTAATAATATCTCCATCTATTTCATCATTACACTAGACAATAGACATAAGATATCTAAAACGTGTACTCTTATGAATGACTTGATCATCCAATAACACAATCCTCCATTAGACCTATTACTACTAAAATTACACTCAATGTATTCAAATAAAAACTTTTAAACTCTAATCAACAACAAAATTTAAATAACCTATTCTAAAAACACTCACACATACCAGCTTCCGCCCATTCATTTATATTCTTCCGTAATGGCATCCTGTTTCTTTACCTCACTCAAAAAAATCTAGGGTATTCTTTAAAAATGAGCTTATTAGCAACCTAAATTAGCAGAATGAGCATAGTTAGGGGAAAATTTAGTAGTTGAATTGCCAAAGATTTTGACAATTTATGTGCAAAGATGATATCACCTGAAATACTGGTTATTTGAGCTCACAACCTCTGTTCACTGTTCACGAAACAATTTCAATTCGTGCTTTGCCACTTGCTCTGGCACCAATATCGCGAAAACTGGACGACATATTTGGTGAAGTTCACATTGCACAATCCATTCTTGAGGTCGAGGGATGTACCTGTCGGAAGTTGTTTGTCGACCAAACATGACCTTCGAAAGTTGTAATATCAGAGTCTAGATCGGCCAATCCAAGCATCTCTCACATCTGAGCTGCACGCACAAAATCGCAGAGTGAGCCGCTTCTCCCTTCGCGTGGATCGTCGCACATCACATTCAATCAGCCGAGCAATCTTCACCACTTTCACACGCATGCGGGCCAAGCGGCCTACTTCGCCCCAATTCTTTCTCCAAATTGCAAAAATCACGCAATTTGATCTCCAGATATCAGTGCCGGAGCAGGTGGCGGAGTGCGATCGCGAACAATGAAAGCACAAATCGTCAATATTTCTGACGATTTTATCTTTACACATAAATTATCAAAATATTTAAAAATTCGGCTTCTTTTTTAATTTTCTCCAGACCACTCTTTATGCTAATTAAGGTTGCTAATAAGCTCTTTTTTTAAGAATACCCAAAAATCTACTCCTCTCCATCCCTCTGTATGCACCCAACAGCAGTCGAACACAACCGCACTCAACCTACGACCTCCCCACTCCACTCGCTGAACTCCATCTCCTTGTAGTCTCTAACTGCTCGTGAGGATTTTTCTCCTCCAAGTTCTCACACCATAGGCTTCTTAAGACCCGCCTCTTCCAATTCCACCAACAGCCTCCTCCGTACCTGCTTCGATTCAAGTAGCCTACACGACATCCACTAGCCGTAAGCCCTCTCATCCCTCACAAACCTCACGACACTTCCTGCTCACCCCCCATTTACCTCTGCTTCCTACAATCGAGGAAGTGCTCTCAACCTCCCTGAGGTGAATTTGCCCTCTTGTTCCTTAACCAGCCTCAACTTACGTGAAACCTGTAACCCCTCCTCCTTGCACAAATTCCCCAGCTCCCAAAGCAGTAGCCCAAGTCTCTTACCCTAACTCCAACCCACTCAACTCTTGCCGATCCCTCTCAGCCACCTGTTCATACTGCCAAACAACTCCCTCTTCTGATCTCTGGATTCACATACAACAAGCAACTAAGCTGCATTCCAACACTTACAGCAACATATACCTCACCCCTCTACTAAACCTGATACCTGTTGCCTCACCCTTCTCCACCACCCAGCTGAATCCACATACCAATTACATTGAACTGTTGGCCACCTACCTCATTCCAGCAAACAGCAGTTTGCTCTCCTTCTCTCACAAAACATCCATCTTCCTCCCTCTCTACCTCTCTTTATTATTAATATTTTTATTATTAGCAAAAAAGAGAGAGATTTACAAAAAAATATGAGAAAAAAAAAAGAGATTGTGCATTGCCCTCATCGTCGTCATCATTGCTCATGAAGATATACAATTTGAAAACAACAAAGAAGTATTCATTCATGTTATTCCAGCATGGCGGGCTAAAATATGTACATGTTCATGTTATTCTGGTGTGGTGGAAAAAACATGCAAACTTAAGTATACATTCATGTTGTTTCAATGTGATGAGAAAAATTTGTAAATCTAAATACTCGTGCATGTTATTCCAATGTGGTAGGAAAATTTGTATTTTTTGCTCATGCAAGTAATGAAGACCCCTCATGCTTCTAATAAGCGTGTTGGGGAAGAAGACTCCTATACAACGGTGTCATCTGACACCGAACATCCCATTTTGAAATAAGCATGGCATGTAGGCCTTATCACTCCCCAAAATTCCCCTTATGCCGGAGAGACACTGGGAGGCTACCAAAATTTACATTGAGATTTTATAGGAAGCCAAACCTAAGTTAATATTTTCACAACAAAAAAAAGTGTAATTTAAATGAAATTTATAAAAGAAAAAAGGCACAAAGGGGACATTTTCATGAAATTGGTAACTTTCCTAAGAACAAGAATAGGGGACTACTAACACCTCACCTACAAGCAAGAACAGAGTATTTGTAATACGAATGTTATAGCCTATTTATGGGCAAGAGCAATAGACATCTAATGAACAAAATAATTTGCTTATAAGAATGAGATACTTGTAATGAATATAATGACCCATCATGAAAGGGCATTCGAAACTATAATGAATGTGAAAGCTTGCCTATGAGCATGAACATGGTACTTGTAATGTGCACATCAATCCACCAACTAGAGACAACATGGAACATGTAATGAATGTGATAGGTCGCCTATAGGCACATATAAGGAAGTTGCAATAAACATCCTGATTATGAGCAATATTAGGAGACTTTTAGTGCATATTATAATTCGCCTGTGAGAAGGAGTAGGAAATTCGTATTGTACATAATAACTCGCTTATGGATGAGGGAAGGGGGCTCATATTAAGCAACTTAGCCCACTTATGAGCAAGAATAGGGGAATTTATGGCAAGCATGATAATTCTCCTACGAGCATGAACACACAATCTCCTGCTATTAATTAAATAGACATCTCCTATGAGCTATGTTGAATGATAACTTAAAGGAGACAAATGAAATAAATGACATCTCTCCTATATACAACAACTGAAATCTTATGCACCTTCATGCCAATCGATCTACAACACTCGTAAAAGTGGATAGAAGGCATTATTTTTAAACTCCAAAGTGAAACGTAGCGTACATTCAAACAATGAACTCTTGCGCTAATATTTAAATATTAAATATTTTAAAACCCTCCTTATGCATTAAAATATAGTTTTCTTAACCTAAGCGTATTATCTCAAGAAGCATATTGTCACCTCTAAGAGCATGCAGTATACTTAAGAAACAAGCGATAACCTCGAGAAGAGTTATTACATTGAGAAGTGAATCACTACCTCAAAAAACATGTACATTAATTTAAAAGGAAATTTTAATGCCATGCATGTGCTCTGACAAATGTACTAAATATGCAAATACAAATGTCAGAGAATACCGTGTGGGTTTAAAAGCTCATTAATTTAAAATATTATTTTTAAGTTAATTACTCGTATGTGCTCCGGCTATTGCTTTGAACTCCTAAATTCAAGGTCTGTGAATACTACGTGGGTTAAATATTCAAGTTTAATCCTCCTTAAAAGGATTAGAATTGACACAACTTGGATTAACAAGCAAACACCTAATAACAAATGTATTGAGATATTTAATTTTAAAGTTCATATTAGACCTTCAGAAGCTTTTTAAATGAAACTTGTCATAAAAATATAAGCTCTTGGTTCGTAGTATTCATATGATAACTCATGAGGTCAATAATCAAACTCAATCCTCTATTAGCGGCCAAATATAGCTGATAAGGTTCAAATAACTGATTATTTAAATCCTCAATGATGACTGTGTTGAAAGTTAATCTCAACCGAATGAGGCTTTACTCTATAAATGCTTCCAAACATCAACAAAATTTAAAACTTTTAAAATGACTAATGCTACGTTGATGATGGCCATGTTGAAAGTTTATCTCAATCGGAGAGGATCCTACCTTTTAAATCTCCAAATTTCTATAAAATTTGAATATTTTTAAAGTGACATCTCCATCACCTCGATGATCACTATGTTGAAAGTAAATCTCAACCGAAGAGGTCGATTCTCAAATCCTATAAAAATGTTAAATTTTTAAATATATTAAAATTCTAATATTTAAAATTAAAAATAACCATCCAAAACTTAAATCAAAACCCATTCATCCTCTGCAATCGTTTGATGAAGGTGATGAACTCAAGGATAACTCCAACTCATAAATAACAAATGTAAAATTGAGAATATCACTCATACTCATTCTTAAATAATATGTTGTCATTAAAGATGTGCCATTTGTTTTCTAATTGATGGCTTGGCCATTTGGCTTCATAACACCCATAGCTTGGCCAAACCACTCTACGTGATAAATGATTATGACTAATTATATAATCAGTGGCTTTGCTAGATGGCTCCATAAAGAACTTGTGGCTTGGCCTGACTGGCTCCACGTGGTAAACAATTATAATCACAACCCTCTAATCTAGTGGCTTGGTCGAATGACCACTATATTACAGTCATAGCTAAAAGCATGTGTGTTCTCCAATGACTATTTATCATTGAGTAATGAATTATAGGATATAATTGATAGGGTATAAATCTTTCTATAAGCTAAGGTCGATCTGAATTTGTCCCTTAATCAAATATTTACCCAAAGTCTATAAGATGCCCTTGTACAAAGTAACCCATGGCTGCTGACAAGAGTTCTTCAATCATTTTAGGTCGACTACCTCCTCTGAATAAGTAGACTAAGGACCATGTTACCCAGGATGATAGAACAATGAGTTCATGATTAAGTCCATCATCATACCCTCACCATCGACTTTAAGTGTTTGGTGGCAAATTTTTAATTTTAAATGTTAAATTTTAAACATCTAAATCTATTACTACTATATGATGGATACTAAGTATGTATTTAATGACTAGCCTTAATCAAAAGTATTTTCTCACTATTGAAAGGGGTAATTAATTATAAGGGCTTGAACCTATAGGAAACTAGATCTTAAAGTCCTCGCTAAGAGGGAAAAATCTCTGGGTAGTGTATTATCTCTATCTAATTTTTCTTCTAAAAGTTTCCCACGAAGCATCATCTGTTAAAACTCTCCTCAAATATATGTGGAGAGGTCGAGGCCCAAAAACTTAAATTTTTAGAGCCCTTATGAGTCAAAGACTTCAATTAAGTATTTTGCACCTACTCAGACAAAAGACCTTAACTTAATGACATACTCAGCTTTGTTATTTGTTATTTAAAAATCAATATTGTTTGTATGAGAAAGTATTATTCTTATTGGGATTTTCAAAATAACTCCAATGTTGACTCCTTTTGCACCAAAGGCCCGTCAATATAGTGATTCCACTGTAAGGCTTCTTTGATAGTTTCCTCTTCTTCAACACTAGCTATATTAAAGTCGACCAAATCAGTAAGAACTTGCACCTTGATGACAGTCCTTGGCATTTATATTATTTGAAACTCACTAAGCTCCATAGCCCTCAAGTAATCACCCATAGTGATCTACTTACATGAGGACTATTCAATGGACTATCGGCTATAACTTGAATTGAGTGTGTTTGAAATAAGGTTGAAGTCACTCCATGGAGATAAATTAATCCCAAGCATAACTTAACCCCACGTAGAATTCTTCTAACAAAATAAATCACTTAATGCTTTTTTCCATTCTTCATGATTGAGTACTAAGCTCACCACCTCCTTATTGACTCGAGAAGCCCTCCCCTGCTTGCAGATTTTAAGAATTAGAGGAGACAAAGTGTAGAGGGACTTCAATTATTTAAAGGCAAGTTCACATTCTTTGTTCTAGGCAAAGTGCATAACACTACTTTGATTTTTAAAGAATGAAGAACACATGTCGCTTGACTTCGTCATGAATTGACTAAGGCCAACAATTTTTCCTACCAATCTTTGTAGTTCCTTCTTCACATTTCAAAGTGAGGGTATTTTTTAGAATTGCTTTAACTTTCTCTAGATTCATTTTAATACCTTCTGAAGTAAGCAGAAAGCCTAATAACTTCCTCAATCCAACTCTAAAGGTGCAATTTATAGTGTTCTGCTTCATGCTATATATTTTAGAATTGAACAAGTTTTTTTCCAAATCTTTAATATGCAACTCTAGAGTTTTGCTATTATAAGGAGATGATCAACATAAACCTCTACTTTTTTGACTCTTTTGATCTAAATAATGTAATCCATTATCCATTGGTACCAACATTTTTTTAAATCAAAGGGCATTACATTATCACAATACAATTATTAACATATCATGAATGTTGTCTTCTCATAATCAATCAGATGCATTTTGATTTAATGATATCCATAGAAAGCATCAAAGAAACTCATCACAAGGTATATGATTATAAATTTGACTATAACATCAACCAACAAAAACATATACTTATCCTTGGGATAAGCTAAGTTTAAGTTGTCAAAGCCGGCATTCATCCTTTATTTTCCATTTGACTTCTACACAATTACTACATTTGATATCCATTAGGAGCTAGGTCACATGAATGAATTCAACCTCTAGTAGATTCTAAAATTTTCACAAATAGGTTCAGCCAAAATAGTCTCCACTAGCCTTTTTTTTGTTTTTTTGCTTCTTCTCCTTGCCTTCTTATCAATATTTAGTCTATGCACATGGCACTGATATCAATACCTAACATTTTATTGGCTAACTAGACGAATACATCCACATTCGTCCAAAGAGTTATGAGCAACTCTGCCTTTCACTCTTCATCAAAGGTGGTACTGATTATAAAGATTTGATTTATAATTTTTCTTTTAGAGATGGGCACTTTTTCAATTATTTTAGTAGTTTCCAACCTATATCCCCTTTGCATGTCAAGTTGGAGGATTTCTTCTTGAACATTTCCCATTGCTTTAAGGTAGAAATCCCTTGATTAGAACAAGTCACCCTTCATTTTCATTAATCAACCAAATGTTTGAAACTTCACAACAATATGATATGTAGAGATGACGGCTTGAAAAGTATTCAACATTAGTCAGCCAAAGATTGCGTTTTACATAGTCAGTGTCAACTAAAATAAATTCAACCATATCTATGAACCATCTTTCTCTTTATCCCCAAGTAACTGACAAGGCAATCACCGCATCCATCATTCTACACTCCTTAGAAAGCCTATGAGTAGACCCAAGGTTGGTGCTTGGCAAGAAATGCCAAGGTTTATCGTCTCATAAACTCTTTGAATATGGTATTCACCAAGCTCTTAGTATCTATAAGGATGCTACTGATTTGATAATTTACATTGAGTGATGTAATGACCACTACATGGTTGTATACATTACAATTTGAGGTATATATGATAAAGTGAAGATGATTGATGGAACTTCATTAGTAGGCTCTCTTGAGATACTCAGTGACTTTACCTCTCCCAACCTAAGTCATATTAGACTTCCTCAATGAAAATCCTCCTTTCTAACTCCTCCATGGATGATGGGAACCACCCCAACAATGTGGATTGTCTATGTTGGTACAATTTAGTATGAGATTCCTCCACTTGTGCCTTCCCTCGCCTTTGTCCTGAATCAATAAGAACAAATTTCTTAAGTTTATTTGCTTTGATGAGTTCCTCCACTAAACTCTATAGGTGTGAACAATCCTTAATCTCATGGTTGTTATCTTGATGATAGATGTAGTAATTTAACTAGTCACATAGGTGACCATTAGCCCTTATGTGTGCTAGCCTTTTGATGAAGTCCTTTTTTTAGTGGCTTCAACCAACTCGATAATGGGGACTCACAATGAAGTCACAACCAACATTGGGCAATAAGAGATGAGGAAACCCTCTAGCGACAATGATCATCATTTAATTCTTTCTTATACACTAGCCGAGCATAAGGGCACTGATGTTAGTTTGATATCCTTTTATCATTTTATTTTCTCCTCTTAGTACCCTGACTTTTTGGGAAACTTATGTAGTCCTTAAGAAATTGTTAGAATTTCTCTCCCAAATGGCTTCTTTCCTTCCTACTGGCTACAGTGGAGGAGTGAATGTCCATATTATACCCCCCAACCTTCATATAACTATTATGGAATTCAAGAAATTCAGCCAAAGTACTTGGCCAGTATAAGTTAAGTGCATACCGGAAAGGTACCTCTTGTAAAACTTGGGTGAGAGCTACTCAAGCGACAAAAATGGCTCTAAATCTTTCTGATCTAGCATCTCCTTATGCAGATGAATGATGAGATTCCTCAATGATTCACTTGGTTCTTGCCTCATTCACAGTAATACCTAAGAGTTTTTCAGCGACTATGGTACACTAGAAAATTGCACATTAATTTCCCCTTAAACTTGACAAAGGAAGTAATGACACCTAGTGGTAGTCTTGAGAACCACCTCAAAGGAAATTTTGTGAAGGTAGTAAAAAAAATTATCTATACTTCATTACATCATTGATATCTAGGAGAGAAACAACTAACTCAAAATAGGCAGCGACATTTGTCCTACCCTTGTATGAATCCAGATGAAGAATTTTGAACTTTTTTGGAGAGCTAGCCTAACAACCTTCCTTAAGAAGGCATTGAAAAATGGAAACCTCCTCTTCTTAATTCTCTTTTCCTCATTATTTGAGTAATATGACTCATCAACAATTGGAGCAGTGGTCAATGCTTTGGCTCTAAAAGGTTTTCTTCTTCACACCACATAATTAGAGGACCCCTCAAGAAATTCCACTCTTGGAGTGGTTCTTGGAATGTTTTCCAAATCTCCTTGAATCATTTGAGTCATCTTCTCTTCAAATTCACTAAGTTGACAACCATTCATTTACTCGTGATTTTTCATATTAATATATTCTTCACATTCTCTTAGATGTTTTTTTTTTTTTTGCTTCATGTAGTACTCCTCTTTTACTTCCTAGCATGCTCTATGATCGCAACACCTTTAGGATATTGAATCTAGAATTATCCGTGAACCATGCAAAACTGTTCTGAGAATATTGAGTGAAAAAGAGAACATAAAAATAAAGAGAGAAAAAAGAATGCAAGAGTAAGAAGCTCTAAGATTTTAAAGAAATGTTCTCAATTATAAAAAAATTTATAAATTGAGCTCACCCCTCGACCTCCTATTTATAGATTTAGGCTGGGGCTTGAGCATTATAGAATTAGCTATATATAAGATTATACAAAAAGAAAAGAAAAGAAAAATATAATAATGTTGTAGCATGGTCTCAAAGTCAAAACTTGGTGAAGTTATTTGTCGAGTAACTAAATAGTGAGTTGTCAATCAATAGTTTGGCTTGAGAAAGTTACAGTTCTTCAAATACTCGTTAGGGTTGACTAATAGGTTTTACTCACCAATTGGGATGAGTTCTTTGATTATGATCACCTACTCAATCCTAGTTCTCTTGTAATCCAACTAATATTAGACTGAGTAAATTGGTTTAACTTGGCTTGATTGGCTTGATTTAGCTTGCACCGAGTTGACTTAGCATGAATCAAATTTTCTAGATATTAAGATGTACACAATGTACCATTGATTAGTTTCATTTTAGTATAAGTAAACGCATGGGAAGAATTGGCCTTTTTTAGGGTAGGCAAAATTTTTAGTGATTAAATAATATAATAATTAAATAATGATAATTATGATGATGATGATGATTATTATTATTATTATTATTATTATTATTATTATGAAATGAATAAAAATATATAAAATATATAAAATTAGTATTTCCAAAAAAGGTACAAAAAACTAGTAACAATACCACCAAATTCATAGAAGAAAACTACAAGTAGTTATGGGATTTTATTTTAATTTCTTAACTAGTTCAATCAGAGTAAGAGGTTAAATTGTACAAAACTGTAAATTGAGTGTAGAGAAACTCATAAAAACAAGCATTTAAAAAAAATTATAGGAGGCAATTGCTAAACACCCGCCCTCATTCTGATTCTACCCCTAATTACATGCTATATGTACTACAAAAAATTAGCTGTGAGAATGAAATTCTTAAATGTTCAACTATTATCAAGCGCAAGTGCACTAGGTGCGAGACTCATTATTAAACTATTTTTTTACCTAATTTGTCGAATTACTAACTCATTCTTGCATAATTTAATTGAATTGAATTGTTTTCTTAAATACCAACTCAATTTAATTCAACTAGCTCAATATGAACCAATTCAAATTGCTTATAACTTAGTATTTATCAAGTTTGAACTCACTCAAGAGACTCGAGTCATCCAAGAGCTATTATAATTGATAGAGTTGCCCAAAAAGACTCTACTTAGCCCTCAATTATTGGCTATTTAACTCGCTCGAAGAACTCATAAGGTGTCTACTCGACAAGCCAATTCACCAACATAACTTATTTATCCATCCGGCGTAATTGTTTATCAATCATGAATTTTTATTAGGAAAAACTTGCCAATGATACTCTTAGTTTAGAAGTTGCTCTCCAATGTTCTTACCTATTCGACAACTGCTAATGAAGCTCACTCTCTACACACTAACCCACAATCTATTTATGTACTTTCATAATTTTGCATAATTTAATCCACAATAGACCTATGTCTTCCCAATAGTCATGCACAAGCATAAGAAATCTAGAATGCAATCATATACTTTTGTCCAAAATAATTTTAGATCAACTCACTCAAAATTCTCTATCAAATTATTTTGTTCATTCTCTATACAACACCAAGCTTTTATCCCATTAGACATGAATCTTTTTTCTCCATTATGTTGTATTAAGAGTCAAATTCTCATTTACTATTAAAAGGGCATTTCTAATATTTTATAACCAATTCTTTTTAGTTCTACTTCTACCTTTCTTAATATATGTCAAATCTAATACATATACTCTCCTAACTAGGTCATCTAAAAGCCAACACTTTATGTGACCAAACAATCTAAGTTGACTCTCCCTAATCTCAACTGCCGCTAGAGCTACTCCATCATTTTCTTCTCTAAGAGCAAAGCCACTCATCCACCTGAGCATCCACATCTCAACTAGGGGTGTCAAGATTGGACCCGACCCAAAAGTTCGACTCGAACCCGATCCAAAAAATGGGCTTCGGGTCAACCCAAAACCCGATTCGGGCAGGGTTCGGGTCCCCGAAATCGACCCGAATTGAGTTTCGGGTCAATTTCGGGCTCAACCCGAAAACCCGAAGCTAACCCGAACCCGACCTGATATTTTAAATCTGTTTCGATTATCGAAACAGCGCCGCGCCGCGCTCACCGTTCAAAGCATATACATGGACGGCTGCGATAAAGCGGTGCATTTTCGACGGCCGAATGAATCCCTCGATCGACGATCTCTTCTGCCATTTCATGATTTCATCTGCGAAGCGTGGGATATTGTACTCACATCTCTTCTTCTTTGCCTTCGTCTTCGCTTTCGTCTTCATTTCTTCATCTCTTCTGTCTCTCTGCCTCTCTCACTCTCTGAGTCTCTAGTTCTCTGGGTTTCTTCAGTAGTTCAGTTCAATTCAAGAATTTGTATAGCTGTTTGTTCTTGGTTCTTCAGTAGTTCAGTTGCACTGTTTATATATCTTAATCTTTGCTCCTTGTTGGTTCTTCAGTAGTTCAGTTCTTACTTCTTAGTTCTTATCTAGTTACCTATTATTTTATTTTATTTTGGCATAGAAATGTTGGTGAATGGTGAACAATGAAGTATGAAGCATGATTATGGGCTGAAATGCTTTTCTGTATTTAGGGTTTAGGGTAGTTTATTTTTTTTCTTAACTTCTGTCTTCTGAATGTGAACATTAAACTGATTAAAGTTTGAAATATTGCATGTCTAAATTTGGATTTTCTTTAGTGAAGCATTACAAGTCTGTACTTTCTAGTTTTTGTTTCTCTCGGTCTGTGGTTCTTTGATTCATGCTGCATGATTATAGGCGAAAAGCTTTTCTGTATCTTTTACACTCTTCCACTCTTCCTTTCTCTCTGAGATTCAATCTTTTATTCTCTTAACTATTTTTGTAGTTTTCACTGTCTTACATAGT
>JAJBZI010004551.1:0-11138 GCA_021234465.1 Dendrobium hybrid cultivar
CCTGCTCTACGAAACCATGTAGATAATGCCTTGGTGACAGAAGAACCAGTGACTTCCTGAAATTTGACAAGTCAAGACATCATCCCGATAAAAGAATGCAAAGGACTAAATTAATCATATACCTAAGATTACCTTCAACACAAAACATTTCACAACAACAACAACATCAAACCTTTATTCCACTACTTGGGGTCGACTACATGAATCCTTTTCCTCCAATGTGTCCTATTAATAGTCAAATTCTCATTTACATCTAATAAATAAAGTTCATTTCTAATATTTCTAACCAAGTCTTTCTAGGTCTACCTCAACCTCTCTTAACATAGGCCAAATCTAATACATCTACTCTCCTAACAGGGTCATCAGAATTCACATATATGCTCATTTTGCATTCCATCTCTAAGAGTAAAACCACTCATCCACCTGAGCATCCTCATCTCTGCAACACTTAACTTAATTGCATCCAACATTCTGGGCCATAAAGCATTGCAGGTCTTATCACCATCTTATAGAATTTTCCCTTAAGTTTGAGAGGTATTTTCTATCACACAACAAGCCCGATGCCTCCACTTCAAGAATATTGTAAATAATTTTGAGAAATACAGATTTATACCATTCAATTTGAGGGATAATATTGAAGAACATGGGACCCACAAGTCAACCACTCTTAATAAGAATTCTTGAGTACATAGATTAATGGTTCTGACTATTAAATTGATCTTCTTATGACCCTTAAATTGCAATTTCTGTGCTGCTTCTTCCTATTCTATCTGCCAACCTCTTTTGGGAACTTTTCCTTTTTTCCCATAAATAACTTTGATTTATTATGATCATAAATCTTTTGGAAAATTTTATAAATATTTTAACACATTGCACAAAATCAAGCAATAAAATTAAAAATATTTTTCTACTTTTTTACTTTTCTAGAAAATTCATTGTGCCCATGCAAATTAAAAAAGGAACTCACTCAGTACTCCAGGAAAAGAAAGGGGAGATTGTTTCATGCATAAAGTCCTGAAAACAGATTTCACTGACTGAATTTTACATGTGATAAGAGAACCATTAGCATTTCTAAACAATGCCGGGAACTTCTATTATCTAAAACAGAGGAAAACCTGATAAATATCGAGGGAAATTCATGAAAAACAAGAAAGAAGTTCACATTTTGCCATGTCTTCAGGATAAACAGTGTACTTTTACATAGCTTTCGTCAAGGGGTAACTTAAACCTCAAACTATTGTCCCTACTCAGAAATAAGGAATAGGGGAGCACATTTATTGAAAAGAAATCAATTTACAAAGAAAATTCTAGAAGTTGATGCGGCCGGTCATGCGTACAGACCAATAGTTTATGTGTAGGAGGTAAAGCAGATTATAGCAAATTTATGGTGGAGGCACCATAGTTTTGCATCTTAATTTTTTTTACCAGTAGCCTTGATGCAAAATTCAAAGAAGATTTTGAAGCAAAATATTTGCCTTCCATGCTTAAAAACATCCATTTTCAAGCTCCTGCTAAAACTGCACGGTGCGAAATCAAAGGCAGTAACAAGAAAGGCTTACACTGAAATAAAATTGATGGAAATTTGCCATTCATCTTAAAGCCCAAGATTAACTTAATCTGGCAATGTTCATCGTATTGAAATAGACATATATCCTTTCAGTGAAATGAATCCTGAGAAGCAAATGAATCAATCTCTGACCAAAAACTTTTTTATTGTTTGGTCCTTTGTTTATTGGGCGACTTAAATGTCATAAATAGCTGAAGAAAAACTGAATAAGCCGTTGAAACGAACTAGACATGACAAGTTCAAATTACCTAGGGATTTAGTTTGAAGGATTTAGTACAATTCAAGAAGAAGCAAGAAACATAATTTACTTGTTTTAAAAAATAAAGACCAAGGGAGATGCTAAAGTTGCAATCATCTCTTATACATGTAAGGTGCCACAACAAACTAATCATAATTATATTTGAGGTGTTATGACAAAAAAAGGTGGGTCTGAGTTTGATGGAACAAGAGGAGAAGAAAACTAGAAGACTAGAACTTCTAAGGACGACAACATGTCCTATGAAAGTAGCTATGTCTTCGAAACAAGGTGAAAAGTTGAAGCAACTCTGTTATAACTGGAAATGGCTTCTTGTAAAAGACGGGTGGTTAAGCGCTATTATTCTAGCAAGGCATCCAATAACCTTGCCTGCTCATGCTCACATATTCATATGAAGTGAATGAAAAAATTTGTGATATATAACCAAGAAAGAAATTATGCTTCACCATTCTACATAGAAAAACATTTGCCTTTTAGAAGTATTGCATGAAAAAGAACTAAAAACTAAGGGCCAAATAAACATGGGAATGAGTTCACAGTAAACAGTAAGCAAATTCCAACAAAACAAATAAATATAATTGCAACTCATTTCAATGCAACTCGCTTTTGAAGCCAATATCTGAATGCTTTCTGTGAAACAAACTTGCCCTAATTAAAAACCAGCTTTACCAATAAGCACGTGCTTACATAAATAGCACGTGTAGAACATGAGAAGCAAATAAATTATATTTTAACATGAAAATGTTAAAAGATAAAAAGGGTTTTTTTTTTCTCTTTTCAAGCAAAATGGCATAAGCATATAAGCAATATCATGTTTTTTTCTTTAACTTCTCCTTTGTACTTTCAAGCGCTAAAAATTCCAGCGCGGTTGTCAATATACTTCTGTGAACAAGTGCACCAAAAGTAATCCAAATTATAAAACTGCACAATTAATAACAAGCATGTGCAAAATAACAAGCATGCTTAATAACAATATCATCAAAAGCCAATAGCTTAATAAGGCCAAAAATTTGAGGTCAATACCTAAAATACATAAAAGAAATGCATTAAGCAATTGCCGCTATGATATTGAATATAAAAGACACATTAAAAAAACAGTCAGTTCATCACCTCTACTGTTACATTTTTGAGCAACACTAGCTCTTTCGCTTCATCCACAGAAAGCTGCACAAAGAATGTGGTTCGTTAAGTTTACTTATAGTGGCAAAAACACTAACGTCTACAGGTCAATGTTTTGCATATACACGTCAAAGTATCAAACAATAAATTACTCTTGCTGAAGCTTGGCCAAGCCAAAAGCAAGGGTAATGTTAAGTTACGAATAGTGTTGAGTACCAGCATCTAAGGCACTGGTTTCAGTGCCACTGGAAACCACTTTGGGCAGGTTCCAACCTAGCCCAAACATGACAATATCAGTAATCCCAAAAGAAAAAAATTATTACCTTGTCCCAAAATGTTCCCAAGAAGTCTCTGTTCTTATGAGAGTCCTGCAAAATAAAAAATATGCATCAGAAGGAATGACTGTGAACCAAAATCCAAGGCAGTGGAAGTAAAAATTCCAACCAATCTGATTTATTTGCTGTGAAAGAGGCTTTGGTACCAAGTACTTTGCTATCATAGTGCCATATTATGTATTCTACACACAAATCTAAGTCATCAGGTAAAAATCACAAGTTTATTCAGTTTTAGGTAGTAAGTCGTCATTTTACATAAAAATGTCAAGTAAAAGCGATAATGTGTGAGTTAGCTTAAATCTATTTCAAACATTTTCTAGAAAACATATTAAAAAATATTGAAAGTTAAATTGCCTTATCGGGTAAAAAGCCTTACAATAATGACAAGGTCATACATTCAGATAACGTCTTCTAAGATTTTTTCAATATCTCAAATTTGTTTGCCACATGGCTTAATTTTAAAATGCTAAGTTTAAAATTGAGAGGCCAAATGACACAAAAAAGAACAGATATCTTTGTTTAATTACATTTAAGATTAGTTACTACTAACAACCATCCAGAAAAAAATTGGTTGGGGTAAACCCAAAAATAAGACACCTGGCCATTGAAAGAATAACATAAAATTACAACGTAAAAGTGAAGTCAAGCAGCACAGGAAACAATGAGCGTAGAGGCAGGTGCAGCAGCAGCTGATGACCACATTGACAATGGGGACAAGTGACTGGCAGCTGCTTGTGCCAAGCCTATTAGTAGCGGCACTTTGACCAGTATCTGTAGTGGATGGTGACCAATAGTGGAAGGAAAAGCTTGCAACTGGCACTAGTTATTATGGCTTGTAGATGCCAAAAAGGAGCTAAAGCAGAATAAACTGTTTGTCAACAAATCCTTCAAAACCAGAAAAAATGGGCACCGCCAAATATATATTCCTGTCTTAAATCTCCTGAAGTTATGCAACATTATTTTCAACGGATACAGAAATTCAAAAACCATAAAATAAGATTCCCTAAGAGTGCAGACAGCATTGTCATAAATTCGGAGGAATTGGCGATCACTTAGAGGATCAAATAATACAGCTAGTGCCAGTTCCCAACAGAACAATTTCTTCCTACGAGCTTATGACAGTCGAATTGACCAGAAAAAAAAAAAAAGATACATTTCTCTACAAAATACATTACAGCTTTCCTTCCTGCTCGAAGGGTTCTAAAACTTTCAAACGTATCAAATATCAACTTCCTCTATCAAGGGCTAGGTTGGTATAACCAAGTTGAGATTTTAGAGTTCCAAAAATTGAACAGTATGATATAGAATTTAGCACCAGATATAATCTTATGCAAAATTTTCTCTTCCAAAATACAAAGTATTTCAAAGAGCATGGCCACACATAATTCTCTATATAATTTCCAAATGTTGCAAAATAATCAATAGGTCGACAATTATACCAGGCACATGTTGGACTATATAAGGACCTTAAGGAAAGTACCTTGTCAACATTCAAAGATCGTCGATGCATTCGTCTGTGCCGCCGATAATTAATGGAGGAACAAAATTCACGAGAACACTTATCACATTTCTGTAATTGTATTTTGGATGGTGACAACAAAGGCCATCCTGGAAGGTTCGCTGCAAGAAACATCAACTCTTTGATGATCAGTTCCTAACATTCAATGAGCCCAGTACCTACTACTATTTATAACCCAAAATACCTGATTTTGACACTTGACATACATTTTTCAGGATCACCGGTGGCTTTTGCAGCAGCCTGAGCAAATGCACCTACAGCTTCAGGAATTTTTCGAGACGGCATCTGAGCAGGCGTGCACTTTGACCCCTTGGTGTTTGATTCCCAACCCTTGAGAGAATGAACAGGATCCTTCAACCCATTTGGTTCAGAAGAAAATGAATCGACACCATAGAAAATGTTGTCCGAGTTCTCCTTTAATTCATTACAACTGTCCCCCTTCGAACTTTTAGGAACTTTGTCACTTCCTTGCTGGTCAAAGGCATGGAGCAATTGTATTAACTGAACAGGACTATCACCAGCTCTTGAGAGTGAAAGAAAAGGCTCTTTTCCTATAGCTTGCCTAATAAAACTGTCTATATTATCCTGCTCAGGGTTCATTCCACTCATAGTGCTACAAGCTCTGATTTTTTTTACTGACATCTATCACCTATACAGAACATGAGGAAAAAAGAAGTCAACCAAAGGGTTACAAAAACACAAATTTTAAACAAATAGAATGGGACAATATTAAAAGTTGGACAGATTCTAAAGATCTATTCCTCAATAATTTGATTGATAAATTAGGGGAATCAGTATCATATCATGTAAACAAACAGTCTAAATCCATTATGCTGTCAATTTCACACATAAAAGGAGCATAGGAAGTGATGTTGAGCGGCAAAATACAAAGTTTACATAACAAAAAGATAAATACACCATCATGTTCAGAACCATTGCTGTTGTTGTTAGTTAAATGTAGATAGGATTTTCCTCTATTAATGGAATTCACTTAGGCATGGATTAAAGCTTATACTTGGGGTAATGCGCCTGTTTAAGGGTCAAATCATGCATTAAACTCAATCAGAAACTAGAAAAATCTACCCAGTTCTTCTATTCCTTTTTCTCTTCTTCTGTGCTTGGCATGAATATAGTAGCACGGAGCCTCAGATTTTCTGTCACATTATCTCCCTGTAGAAGAAGTTTGCTGGATGGCCTTCGCTGCCACAAGATGAAGCTCTTTTTAAAGGCAACTTGAAATTTATCGGCTACTGTAGCTACTGCTTAATTGTACTTTGCTTGATGTTGCCTTCCTGAAATCGCTTGCTGCTGCTTCCTGCTATTGGCTGTTGTACGCTTCTGTAAACTTATTGTGGGCTAATGTATTGCTGCCTTGGTGAGCTGTCCAGTTGATGAAGACTCGAGAACAAGTTATTTGTTGTCCCAGTATGGAATCAGCACAAAAAGAATGAACTTGAAGGTCGTCATTGCAAAATGAAAGAAGAAAACAGCACTATACTGCTTTCCAGTAAAGAATGAATATAGAAACAACAAGAAAACATGCTTTCCAAAGTAGGTAGAGGAGAAAATTGCAGAGGGAAGACGCATAATATGGCACTCAAGGTTCCTTTAATTAGTAGATTGATCAATAGAGAACTTCTATAAAACTCTAAAAACATTTTTGAATTCTACTCTCTTATTGTGGGCACATGCAATAACTTCAAGAAGTTGGCAACATGTCAAGCTGGTATTGTAGAATCGATACTTGTTGCAGGGTATAAACAAAAAAAGGGATAAAAAGACAATGGGGAGCTGCTTCTAATCTTGGAAATGTATCAAAAGTCAAGAAAAGAAAGTATCAAGAAAAAGAGGACGAGAAGCCATTCAATGACTAATAACTATTACACACCAAATATAGTCAACCAAGTGGCTAACCTAATAGAACAAATGGCCATGATGATAGAGTGGAAAAAGATGCAAAAAACCATAGTTATGAGTAATGGGTCAGGATGAATTCATCCTCCTTCTCCTTCAATGTCAATTGCAAAAATGGTTGCAGAGGGTGAAGATAAGGATATGTAAATCACTCTTGAAGCAAGGATAGAAACATTTTAAAGTGGAAGTCAAAATTGAGATCCTACATATGATGGGATTGTTGATACTAAAAAGCTGGATGCATGAATCAACCAATTGGAGGCCTCCTTCACCTTGTATATGTATAATACCCATGATAAAATTGTCTTCTCTCAATGGAAGTTAAGACAGCATGCCCTAAAGTAGTCAAATGCCCATTTTTAAATGATAGGCCATAAAGAGGTGACTCGAGGATATTCAAGCAGTTGATATAATGAGAGTACTATCTAGTGTGGTATCTAGAAGATTGGTGGAAGAAGTAGCACGATTTTAAGGCAACACAATGGACATTGTGCAGGAAAGCACAAAGTTTTAACAATGGGCAATCACATTAGGAATAAATGTCGGGGATGTACAAACATTAATGATGTAGACCTCAATACATTATTTTCAAATTATCATAGAACAAAAAAAAGGCAAAAGAGAGAAGGCTCAAGCATCATCCAAAGAGGGGGTCTTTTTTCTCCAAAAAAAAAGAAGCGAAAGAAGAGAATTAATGGCCCTTCCCCTTGCAAAACAAAAATGATGTGTGAGCTTTATCACCATTATCAAATATATGGCCACACAAAAGAAAATTACTAAAAAATTATACCCTAAACTCTCCTTTGAAAAATGAAGAAACATATACAATTCTTATTGTGGAAGACAACATCATGTTGAGACCATTGGATAAGATGTGCTTGTCATTATCTTTATGGAAATGCCAAAGGATATCCCATAATGGCATCATATAAGTGGAGATGTTCAAACACAAAAAATATGTCAACAAAGTGATTAAAGTTTGGACACTATACACCAACAATGAGAAGAACCTCATTCCTATCAAATCTGGTGCATAAATGAAGTTTGGACACTATACACATCCCAATCCTTATTATTTGGGTTAGATTCATAAGAGGTACAAAAGAAAGATTAATCGCAAGTGTTGTCTAAAGTTTGAAATCATGAAGAATTATATTGATAAGATGGTATGAGAGGTGACTCTACTTGACATCTTCCAAGTCATCTTTGATAGCAAATAACTCCATTATGAGTATAAGGAACTGCATTAGAGACCTTATCGGTATCAACTTACAAACAAATGCAAGGGCATTTAGCATAAAAAAATCATGGTATACCAATTCCAAAAATAGTAATAAGTGGATAGGCAAGTAGACGTATCAATGCAAGCCATTATTTCTTGTTGATGTTAGTATGCCCAGTTGAAGAAAAAAAGAAGTCATGCTCTATCCACCTTGGACCAAATGGAGACATGCAAATGCAAAAGTTGATTGAAAAGCAATACATACAATCCATCACCAACACAGAGCTGTCAAATATGCCCATTTACCAAAACTTAATCATCACGATTGACTCCACCAAAATAAAAACAATCAAGGAGCGGTCAATACTATATATGGTTAAAATATCCAAAAGTAAGAAAAAAATTTACTTTTTCCAAAGATATCCAAAAGTAAGAAAAAAATTTACTTCAATAATAATATTGCCAAAGCTAACAAAAGTGGGAGCTTAAAGAGACACCCTCTTACAAATTCAAATAAGAAAATGATATCATAAAATCAATGTCTCATCAATTTGCAAGCTAGAAAGATGAGACATTACCACAGAAATAAGCCAAACAGTATGCCAAATGTATGATATTATTGGGCATTTGTAAGACTCCAAATGATGAAATGCTACCCAAGCTCTATAGAGTAGGTAGCTCTCAGAAAAAGTTTCAAAAATCTTCTAGAAACTTCTTAAAAGATTAAGAAACAAACACAATAAAACGATACAGCTCGAAGATTACAAAGTCAATCTTCCTCGACCTAAAAGTATGATTTCCCAATAGTGAAATCCTCCCAAAAAGGGGATCCATGATATACAGATCCAATCTAATATATGATCAATCATATCATCTATTATCATGACTTGGAAATTAGATCATAGAAATATCAAAAAGATCGTGTTGGTTAAATTTTTCAACAGGCTAATTTCTCCATAAATATTGCTAGAAATGATGATTCTAATATCACAATATTGAGATTGAAAAGATGGTAGAATCAAGTTATCGATCGAACATCATATAATGGAGAACAAGGCTCATACAATTGAATTATTGGGTCAAATTTCATACTATTTTTTTACTTATTGGATAAGTTTGTATTCACATTATATTCATATTAAAATATTATGGTAGAAATTATTAGTTAGTTTGAACCCTTTTTTCTCACCCAAAAATTCACATAATAGAACTTATTATGACGTAGACAAAGATCAAACCCAAGTCCGTGACAACAACTTTTACACAATTATCAATTATTTTGAACTTACCTAATTGATTAGTTGTATAAAAGCTTTTCCTCTTTTTTGTGGAGTTAGTAACATCCTATTTAAAGGCTCAAATCCTACAATAAATTCAATTGGAGTTGGAAAACCCACCCAAATCTTCTCAGATTCATTTCCTAATCTTATTCAGCTCTTAAAATGCATAATGTAGCAAGGAGCCTCAGATTTGCTCTCTGTTGCAATCTCCCCATGGAGAATATTTGCTGGATGGTCTTACCAACCACTGGATGAAGCTCTGATTGAAGACAACTTGGAATTTTCCCGGTTACTGTAGCTGCTGCCTCACTGATATTGTTTGCTGCTGGCTGTTCTATTGCTTATGTAAACTTGTTATGATGGATGTCCTGCTGCTTTAGACTCTCTTTGTGCTGCTGCTTGCTGAGTTGACTTACTATCGAGTCGAATAATATCAAAGAAGGCAAGTTGTTTGCTGTGTCGGCGTGGCATTAGTCCAAAACTGTGAACAATCCGTTACAGCAAGACAAACACACAGAACAGCACATTGATGCTGCCCAATTGAGGAGTGGAAAATTGAATAGAGAACTTTGTCTCAATCAAGTAGGGGAAGAAAACAGCAAAAGGAGTCATCTACAGTGTGAAACAATGCTCAAGATGTCCTTTATTGATTGGTAAATTAATAGGAAGCCAACAGAAGAATTCCTATAACCATTTTGAATACCTTATAGCTTCTCATAGTCGGCTTAAGCAATAGCGTTAAGAGATTGTCTATGGATCAGCAAAGGTGAGTCAGTCCAAAGATGGTTCTCTATAGCCTGAGGAAGTGCTCTAGTGGAGCTAACGAAAAGCTTAATATCAGTTGCGGTAGATTACTGAAGTGGTACATACAATAAAAAGGAACCATGTTCCTTCTATAATATCTTTACTTAATCTTTAACTGTGACATACTTTGGATTGTGCAGCCAGAGATGGAGGTAGATTACTGCAGTGGTGATTGTGTGGTTCCATCTTCAATAAGTGTTTGAATGGAGATCTAATATAATTTAGGCCTACTAATGTATTTTATCTCTTCGTATAACTCTTATAATATAAGAGTAAGTTTTCCTATTAATTTTTCTATAGATATTTGAGTTTTTTCTACTTTGGGAGATTGTATATTATTGGCTTTGGGAAGAATATATTCCTCCGCACATTGATTTGTTTGTGGATTCTTCATATTGAATCATCTCTCTCCTATCCTATGAATGTCAGCTACATGTAGAACCGCGAATCATGGTGTATTGGGCTGTGATTGTTCATTTTGTTTTTAATTTAGGTGTTGATCTAAATCAGCCCTTTTGCATAAAAATTCGTTATCTAATAATTAGTATTAGATCAGCTTCTCGTTTTAACACAAATAAATGAAGAAAACTGACAAAATCACGCATCACATTATCACCATAAATTGAAACTTTTGATTTTAAATGATTACCCTCATAACCATCACCTGCCAACACTCATGCAACCTAAAAACATAAAAGCCACGAAATATTGAGATCGGATCAACCAAATACAAACCTTCCAACACAAGAAAGCTAGATCGCGCAAAACAACGGGCAACCAAAGCAATCCCCTATGATACGAGATCCTGGATCGCACTCGGAAGAATCAGTCGACAACAACGAGTCGCCAAAGATCAATCTGCTGAATCGAACAGATCAGAATAAAACGAAAGGAAGGTAGAAGGATATCGAAACCCTAATATCGTCAAAGATCCGAATAAATCTCGTATGAGCTGACGATAAAGCAGCGAAGAATATTTATAAGCGTCGTTCTCCCGACTCGAAGGGGAATAGAAATTAGGTCTGCCGTTTGATGCTCCTCCAGAATAATCGAGCGCTACGCAAAGGCGGTTGGGCCTGAAAATACCGTATATATATATATATAATATTAAATACTTATGTT
>JAJBZI010004557.1:0-11582 GCA_021234465.1 Dendrobium hybrid cultivar
TAAACTATCAATCTCTTTAGCCTTCGCTCCAACCCATTTAGTTTCATGAATGCAAAAAATAGTTATCTTCCTATGAATCATAATATCTATTAATTCCATTAATTTTCCAGTAAAGGAACCTATATTTCAAGATTTCATCCTAATTCTAGTTTCATGAACTAGCTTCTTTGCCCACATCAATCTATGATGTGAGAACCCTTGCTTATTTAACACTGTACCTGGGCGTCAGTGTAGCGGCCCTTGCACATTTTTCACTGTATTCAGACCGTACAAGCATCGCTTCCAGGGGACACCCTAACATTAACACAATACATTAAAAGATTCATGTCATGATTATTCAACAAGTTTTACGTTGGTTGTCGACTACCTAATGAAACACTCCACTTTTTTTCATCCAGAGCTTGGGACCTGGCAACGGCAATGTTGTCGATGCCTAATTTGTGATACCCTTACAAAAAGAAGGAAAAATTGGATGAATCTTTTTCCAGACAACACTACTATTTTGCATTGCATATGTTGCAATTGTTAATTTTAAATAATGCAAAAAATTCCTATTATGATTGTGTTCATCATACTTTTTATAAACTAGTGCTCACATGAAAATTATGCATTCCTCTCATCGTAGACATTTGGAACTCAACTTTTTACAATTAATGGTTTTATAATTGCATTCATTATTGTTTTTTTTTTTGTATAAACTAGCGCTTTGAAAAATGTTCGTTCCTTTTGTGACGCCTTTCTCCTTAATAAGTATGTCATCTATTCAGCGGTACCTAACTATAACAATTCCCCTTCTATAGACTTTGGTCTGGGCTAAAAATATGTATTTTATCCATTCACATCTAAGCAAAGAAAAAGAAAAAAAGAGTTGTTGTCATGAACACAGATGAGGTTGTCCAGTATAAAAAAGAGTTGTTGTCATGAACACATATGAGGTTGTCCAGTATAAATTATCAGCATATTTACAAGGAAAATAACCAAAAGAAAGAATATTCTTATTCATTAGAATGCCACTCGTATGAACTGTTTATAAACTATCATGTAAGTTGACAAAGACAGATAGTCCTCATGAAATACAGTCAAGGACTGATAAGTATCTATAGCATCAAATTACAAAAGTTGTTCATTGCCTGAGGTCAACAAAAGAAAACCAAAATACCTTATAGAAAGGACAGAAGTCAATTCTCATTGACAGTTTTAACTTCAGTTTGAAGATGAAACTTACTCTGGTAGTTTGAGAAAAAAATACCACATTTATAAAGAAGCTTGCATATCTACTATAATGCATTTATAGCACTCTCAAGCAAGCATATAATTATAATTTAATTTCGAAGGTGAGGGAATCAAGAAAAAAGAAAACAGAGAAATGCTTCACACTCATGGAAAGCCAATAAATTTGCCTAATTCGTATGCCATACATAAATGAAACTCAACGCACTAGTAGATGGTAGACCAATAGCACATCTTGATATACATCATAGAGATAGTGTTAAGAATTTGTTGGCTCGAGTAAGTGTTGATAGTATTTCTCCAGTTGTAAATGACCATTCCAACAAAAATAACTGAGCAGAAAATTTTCATTCAAACCATAAATATATGATTCAATAAGTATGATTTCATGAAAATGCCTTCAACATTAAGCAAAAATAAAGGGACATGTAAAGGTGACTATGCAGAAAACACAAGGTTTGGAAACAAACCTTGCACTTGATTTTCGAGATCTAGAGTTTGATCTAGTGTGGGCGTATAACCTCGATGCTTTTCATTACGAAGCAGCTCCAATTTTTTATTTGAAGGTAGATTAAAAAACTTTCTGCTCTGGAAGAAAACTTCATTCATGAATTCCTGGCTAATGCCATGATCAATTACATAGAAAAATCCAGAATCTAGGCACGCCTGAAACATATAAAAGAAAACATAGTGGTGCTGTTAAGCATTACCAGAATATAACACAAGCATAAATAAAAGAGACAAATATTGTAATAATATCATGTCTAACATTAGATTTTTTTTTTCATATATTGCTTTCACCAACTTTTTCTGGCTTTTACAAAGAATTATAAAACAAGAACATATAATAACTTATTTGTAAGGAATTATAAAAATTTTGGGCCAAAATATCATTCACCAAAATTTAGTTATAATGGATCTCATTAGTTTTGAGATGAGTATAATTGATACATTATCAAAAATCGTTTTAATTAGGCATAAATCTTGAGGCATATTTAAATTGAAAACTTTCAAAATTGAATTTGGGACTATCCGAACTCCGATCTCAACAAACTTATGATCAAACTAAACCCAAATCAGTCCAATCTGAGCTCAAATGGACTGAAATCAAGGGCTTATAACATATTTAAAATCTTTAGAGCATTAATTAGATGATCAAATGATATCTAAATATAACATACTAATAGTAGAATCGAGCGGTTCAATCAGATGAATTCAATGAGCCTAAGATCACTTAATTTTAAATCATTAAGACTCTTAAATGTTGAATGAATGTTCTATTGATTAACGAGATCAATAAGAGTCATCCGATGGAGCACTCCAAATTTATTCCAAATTTTCTCCAAATTCACAGGTGTCACTCCCAAATATTTACAAATAAACCCCCACTCTCTATATGAGGGGAACTTTTTAAGGAGACTTGGACCTTGGGCTAGAGATCAAGAGATCTTTAAGGCTAGAAAATTCTCGGAGCTCCACCCAGGCACTACCGCCGGCAAACCCTCGCCACCCAGCAATCACCATCAGCTAGACCTCCACCCGACCATTGCCACCGAACCTCCACTCGATCGCCATTGTCAAACATCCATTGCACAACCGACTACTATCCTTTCGACCTCCAGCATCTGCCGACCTTCGTCGCCCGTCAAGTATTATCTCGGGCCACCGTCACACAACTATGATCTTTCTAACCTCAGTCACACATCGACTATGGTCCTTAGACCACCATCACCTGGCCATGGTCCTTCCGACCTCAGGCGTTCGCCAACTATGGTCCTTGGACCACCATTGCCTAACTACAATCCTCAGACCACCGTCACCGACTACGGTCTCTTCGACCTCTGTCAATCTACTACAGTCCCTACGACCTCCGTCGTTCGCAGCCAACAGTTCTTCCAACCTCAATCACCTGCCGGCTACAGTCCTTCCGACCACCATCCCCCAGCTACGACCCCTCTTACCGCCATCGTCGAACTACAGTTCCTCCAACCTCAATAACTCGACTATGGTTCCTTTGACCTCCGTTGCCTGATCACGGTCCCTTCAACCTTTGTCGCGCAACTACAATCCTCAAACCACTATCACCTAAATATGGTTCTTCCAACCTCGGTCGCCTATCGATTATGGTCTTCATAGTTTCCCAACTACGATCCCTCCAATCTCCATCATCCGACTATAATCACTATGATATCCATCGCTCGACAAAGATTCCTCCGACTTCTATCACCTAACAACAATCCATCCAATAACCGTCATCCAACTACGGCCACTATGACCACGATCGCCCAACTACAGTCCCTTCGACCTCAATAACCCGACTGATGTCCCTCTGACCACTATTGAATGCTGACTGTGATCCCTTCGAACACTATCACATGTCGACTACGACCTCCGACAACTATCGCCCGACTATGATCCTCCGACCACAGTAGCCCGACTATGGTCCTCCGACCACGGTCCTCCGACTACGATCCTCCGACCACGATCGCCCAATTACAATCCCTCTTAACTCTATCACTCAAAAACGGTCCCTCCGACCACCATCGCCAAACTACGGCTCCTCTGACCTCGGTGACCCAATTACGGTGGTTCGACTATAAATTCTCTGACCTCAATCTTCCAACTACAGTCCCTCCAACTACCATCGTCTGACTATGATTCCTCTGACCTCTGTTGCCTGGCTACGGTCCCTTCGACTTCCATTGCCAGCCGATTATGGTCCTTCTGACCGCAGTCACCAAACTACGGTTTGTTCAACATTAGTCACCTGACTACGATTCCTCCAACCACCAATGTTGACTACGACCCCTCTGAACTCAATCACCAGACTATGATCCTCTGACCACGGTCACCCGACTACGATCCCTCCAACCACAATTGCCCGACTACGGGGCCCCTCCAACCTCTATCGCCCGAGAACTATCTCTTTGCCCTCCATCACCTAAAAACGACCCCTTAAACCTCAATTGTCCGTCTATGGTCCCTCGCCTATCATCTCCGGCCGACTACAGTCTTTTCAACCTCAGTCGCCCAACTATGATTTTTTTTACCTCTATTACCCAACTACAGTCCCTCTAACCATCATCGTCCAACTACAGTTCTGCTAACCTCATCACCCGACTACGGTTTTGCCGACCTCAATCACCCGGCTACAATTCTGCCAACTTCAGTTGTTTGACTACGGTACCTTCGACCTCAATCGTTGACTACAGTCCCTCTGACTTCAGTTACCTACTACATTCCCTCCAACCTCCTTCACCCGACTATGGCCCCTCCGACCTCGTTCACCTGACCATAATCCCTCTGATCATCATTGCTCGACTACAGTATCTTCGACCTCGGTCTCCCAACTAGTCCTCCGCCCTTAGTCGCCAAGCTACGGTCCTTTGACCACTATCTATGTGATAGGTCTTCGTACAAATTTAGGATGTTAAACTTTCTATATCTCTCTAACCCTGCACGCAACAGTTTGACACCTTCTATGAGAAACGATTCTTGGTTGAGGGGGCAACATTTGCTACAATCTCAAAAGCTCATTCACATTAACGTCCTAAGCATATCATAGTGCGGTAGTCCCTTTGACGTGATCTATTATCATGCCCAAAAAAGTCCTTCAATATTGAGGGCAACCTCACTGCACAACGAACAGACATTATTTTATCTCGCTCAATTATCAGTCATTATTACATCAATTTTGTGAGAAGCAGATTTAGACTATATGGCAATTTTGGTTGTAACCCAAGGAGATATTTATATTGAAATCTCAAATATGGTTGTGGTCAAACAAGTTCCTCCAATATCTTCGTCTAAGAAAATCTTGTTGGCAACCATCTTTCACAAAGTTTCCACCAAATACAAAAATGCTTCAAGTGAATCTCGAACTCTTTACAGTCACTAATTGGACTTCTACTCCTCAGGCATCGTCATAATCTTGACCTTAAAAAGGCAATAACAATTTCAATACAGACTAATCTTTACCTTCGATTCGACATACATGCGTGACATTTGCACCTCCCAATCATGGTAAAATTGATCCCAGGGGAACGATCAGACATCTTCCACACAAATTAATGCTATCAAGCAATGCTTTAGTAAACAACTTGGGCTTGTCAAATATCCTTGGAGGATTCTCTAGAACTCTTCCATACAGGTTACTGTTATTGAGCAATGCTCTAATAAATAATCTCAAATGGTTCAAACATATTTGTTGGATTTCTCTTGATATTTTTCACGCAAAGTAATATCATCGAACAACGCTCTGACAGACAACTTTGGATAGGTCAAACATCCTCGATGAATTTATCTCAATCTCATTGACACAGGTTAACGCTATCAAATAATGTTTTGGCAAAGAATCTCGAATAGGTCAAGCATCTTTGCTTGATTCCTTCTAATCTATTTCACACAAGTTAACGTTATTAAGCAACACATTGGCAAACAATCTCAACGAAGTTATTTCAACCTCTTCCACACATGTTAACACCGTCAAACAATACTTTGGCAAATAACTTTGGATAGGTCAAAGATCCTTAGTAAATTTCTTTTAACATCTTACATATAGATTAACATCATCGAGCAGCACTCTGATAAACAACTTCGAATAAGACTCCTTCAATCCCTTTCATACAAGTTATGTTATCAAGCAATACTTTGGCAAATAACCTTAGATAAGTCAAACATCATTCGTGAATTTTTGGCCTCTTCTACGCAAGTTAACACAATCAAACAATGCTTTGGCAAACAACCTCGGATAGATCAAACATCTTTGGTGGATTTCCCTTTACCTCTCTCATAAAGGTTAATGTCATCAAACACTACTTTGGCTAATAACTTTTGATAGGTCAAATATTATTAGTGGATTTCCCTCATACTCTTCCGCACAAGTTAACACCATCAAATAATATTTTGACAAATAACCTTAGATAGGTCAAATATCTTTGGTGGATTTTCCTCGATTTCTTTCACAAAGGTTAACATTATCGAGTAATGCTCTAATAAATAACCTTAAATAGTTCAAACATCATTAATAGATTTCTCTAAACTTCTGTCACACAAGTTAACATCATCAAGCAACACCCTAATAAAAAACCTCATACAAGTCAAACATCCTCAATGGATTTCTCACAATATCTTCTAATTGATGCCATTAAGTGGCACTTAGAATCATTTCTCTCAACACCTTCAAAGAAAGAATGTAGCCTTGGCATGAGAATTATGTTCCACCAATCACCATCATGCATCCACTTAATTAGCACCATTAGGGTGCCACTAGACGGCTGTTGCAACACACCACACAACCTACTCCATCAGGTTGTTCGTTGTTCGCCCCGTCAACATAGATGCCTACTACCTTCAATACAATGCAACTCGACCACTGTCATCATCATCCCTTCGCTTAGCTGTCATTGTTGGCCCTTTGCCTCTTAACCACTATTGTCGGCCTTTTACCTCCAAACGGCCATCAATGGCTCTTCACCTGACTATCACTATTGGCACACCCTCCAACTTCCACCATCGACACACGCCTACGGTTGCCTGTGCAAGCCGACCGGGTTTTAATCATAATCAACAATATTCAACTCTAATTGGACAATTATTCCATCCTTTTACAAGGGAAAACTGGAGTTTGCTTAAAAGGTTTGCCGCCAATAGTATTCAACTCTTGCAAGTAGTCGCCATGCTTAAGAGAATTGAAATTTGATTATCGTTGAGGTATTCGACTCTTATCGAACAATTTTTTCCTTTTTTATTGGGAGAATTGGAGCTTGTATAAGAGGACCAAACTTTGATCACTGCCAATGGTATTCAACTATTATCGACAGCCACCCTGCGTAAGAGAATCCAAATTTGATCACCACCAATAGTATTCGACTCTTGCTGGAAAGTTTTTATCTCTTTTTATGGGGAAGAACTTAAACTAGCATAAAAAGGCCTGACTTTAATCACCGCCAATGGTATTCAACTTTTGCTAGACAGTTTTTTTCCTCCTTTTATAAGAGAGAATTAGAGCATGGGTAAAAGGATTGGGATTTAATTGTCGTCAACGGTATTTAACACTGCCGATAGGTACCCTGTATAAGAGAGTTAAATATTGTACCCACCGACAGTATTTAACTCTTGCGGACACTTTCTCCCTCATGTGAGAGGGAGAATTAAAGCCTACATAGAAGGACTGAATTTTGATCATCGCTGGTGAACTCCAAAATATTTGTCAATCCATTTTTCCCTCAATTTACAGGGAAAATTTTGAACCGGCTCAAGAGACCGCACCATTTCCCATGCCCTAAAGGAAGTATTTAAAGATTCAAGCGAAAGGCAGCTTTGAATAAAATCTTCCTTAATTTTTTAGATTTTTCCATATTTTATTGAATTTGTTAAAACCAAAAATCATATTTTTCCTTTTTTAAATAAATAGAAAGAAAATATTAAATTAAAACAAATACATATAAATATATATTTCCTTCCCTAAAAATTTTTTAGATTTTTCAAAAAAAAATTGAAATTTTTTCCAATTTCTTCAATTTTGGAAAAATTTTAAAAGGAAATAAAAATAAATAAATAACTAATTAATTAATTAGAAAAGGGGAATCGAAGCACGGTATCGTGCCCAACACTCGCACACTAGTATGCAAGTGTGGGCCCCACTGGCTACAGCTGGCTAGTTCTACCACATGTGAGTGTTTGAGCTCAATTTCAGCCCGGACAATTTAATTAGGAAGTTTTCGGGATCTTCCAGACTGTTTTTCAATATTTTAGACTTATTTTGGCGTTTTCGAAGCCTAACAAAGCCTCAACAACTAATTTTGAGCAGTTTTAGAAGTTTTGAAGCAAACTTTATCGATATTTTCCACTTTGATCGACATACAACTTCATGAATTACTAAAATTATGATCCATGATATTTTACTTAGTTTATGGCCCCAAGGGAAGGTTCATGTTAACTTCTAGGGACGATTGTGCCTCATAGTTTGTGTGAAATTATAATTTCACATTGCTATTTTTCGAAATGCTCCAACAGTATTTTCAAACTTTGCAAACTTCAACTGCAAAAAAAAGAGGGGCAATTGATACGTCACCAAAAATTACCTTGATTAGGCATAATAAATCTCGAAGCAAATTTGAATTGAAAACTTTAAAAATTGATTTAAAACCATTCGAACTCACATTTAAGCAAACTTACAGTCAAGCTGAATATCTCGACAAAACGAACCAACAACATCAAAATCGGTCTAATCTAAGCCTAAACTGATTCAAAACGAAGACTCAAAGCATATTTGAAAGCTTCATAGCATTAATTGGATTACAAATGATATATAAATATAGCATGCTTATAGTCGAATCGAGCCATTCGACAAGACGAATCCAACGAGCCTAAAATTACTTAATTTTAAATCATTAAGGCACTTAAATATTAAATGTGTTTTATGATTAAGGGGATCAATCTGATAGAACACTCAAGATTTACTCCAAATTTTCTCTATATTTATAGGACATGTCACTCTCAAAAATCTATAAATAGACTCTCATTTTCTATATAAAGGCAACTTTTGGAGGAAGCTTAGACATTGGGCTAGAGATCAAGAGTGCTCTAAGGCTTGAAGAATCTCAAAGCTCCACCCAGGCTCCACCACTAGCAAACCCTCACCACCCGACCATCACTGCTAAACTTTCATCGATCGACACTTGTCAAGCGTCCACCTAGCTGCCACTATCAAACCTCAACCTAGCCCCTGCAGCTAGACCTATACGCGACCGTCAACGTCGGGCCTACGCCTAACCGTCACCGTTAGACCTGCGCTCAATCGTCACTGTCGGACCTGCACCCAATCGTCACCGTCAGACCTATGCCTGTCAGTCATCATCAGATGTCCATTGCACCATCAACTACACTTCATATGACCTCCGTTGTCAGTCGACTACGATCCTCAAACCATAATCATTATATTACGATCCTCCGACCTGCGTCACTAGACTCTGGTCGCTCTGACTTTTGTCGCCCGTAAACTACGATACATCGATCTCATTCGCCTGACTATGATTTCTCCAACCTTTGTTGCCCGACTATAATTCCTCCAATCACCACCGCCCGACTATGGTTCATCCGACATCAATAATCCAACTATGGTCATTTTGACCTCTGTCGACTGATCACGATCCCTTCGACCTTTGTCACCAAACTATGATCCTCAGACCACCGTCATCTAACTACGATCATCAAACTATTGTCACACGACTATATTTCAACCAACCACGATCGCCCACTGACCACAGTCACTTGACTACGATCCATCTGACCTCCGTTACCCAACTACGATCTCTCCGACCTCCATCTCCTAATAAAAATCCCTCCGACCTTTGTTGCTTGATGACTATAGCCCCTCCACCCTCCATTGCCTGACTACGATCCCTCTGACCTCAATCACACCAACTACTTTCCCTTCAACTACCGTTAACTAACTGTAGTCCTTCTGACCACAATTGCCCGAATACGGCCCTCTAACCATGGTCTCCTGACTATATCCATCTGACCTCTATCGCTCAACTACGACCCCTCTGACCTCAATTGCCCGATTACAGACTATCCATTCTCAATCACCTGATTGAAGCCTACGACAACCATTGACTAACTAAAATCCCTCCAATCTCAATGGCCCGCCTAAGGTCCTTCCAACCACTATCGTCAGCCAATTATGATCATTCCGACCTCAATTGCTTAATACAGTCCCTCCAATCTCATTCACAAGACTACGATCCCTCTGACCACCGCCGACTGACTACAGTCCCTCCAATCACCATTATATGTTGACTATGGTCCCTTAGAATTCAGTCACCCAATTACTATCCCTTCGACCACCATTGACTGACTATAGTTCACTTGACCACCATCAACTGACTACAGTCCTCCAACCTCTGTCGTCAAATAATAATCCCTCTGACTTCCTTTATCTGACAATAATCCCTTAGACCTCGATCGCCTGACAACAGTCACTTAGACCTCTGTCACTTGACTGCAATCCCTTAAACCTCTGTCACCTAACTACATTCTCTCCGACCTCAGTCGCTGGACAACGGTCCCACCGACCTCCATCATCTAACTACGGTCCCTCCAACTTCTGTCACCCTACGGTCCCTCAAACCTCCATCGTCATACTATAATCCCTCCGACTTCCGTCACCCAACTACAGCCCCTCTGACCTTAGTCTTCCGACTACAGTCCTTTCAACCACCGTCGTCTGACTACGGTTCTTCCAACCACCATCATTTGACTATGGTCCCTTTGACTACCATCGCCCATTATAGTCACTTTGACCTCAGTCACTGAAACTATGGTCCATCCTCCCTTAGTCACCCGACTACGACCCTCTGACCATCATCATCTGACTACGATCATGCCGACTAAGCAAATATGCCAACAGTTTCTTAAGAATGGCTCTCATACTATTGGATTCTTCTAATTTTAACCATGTAATATGCTCTATATGATGCATATTTACATTGTGCCAATGTCTTCCACTGAGAAAATGCATTATTTATGATCAACAGCAAACATTAATGGAATTATTTCAACTGGGCGATGCCCCGTTGTTTTTCTCTTTTTCATTCACATAAAAATTCTTGTCTCTTATTGCACCCTCTCATTTATTTGTCTGATTGTTGGATCTTCATATAAAATAAAGACATTAAACACACTATATATCTCTATTATCATGAATGTTTCGACACATAACAATAATAAATATAGAACAAATCAGAATTCGTTTTACACAAATCTCAAAATCAATCCTGTCATATTGATACACCAGAATTTTGCTCAAATATCATGAGACCATTTTTTTTCCCAATAGGATGACTATGAATTTTGAAATCCAGTCAAAAACAATACAATCATGGATGCTTTCAAAATATTTTCTAACTATACCCACAATTATCATACAGATATCAAAGTAAACAACAACACAATAAAGCAATCAATTAAAAAAAATAAAAATAAATAAAAAAACTCAAAAGCCCTACATAATAATACTAAGAAACCCTATCTATAAATACAAAATTGCCGAAACGGGGCAACTAAAGAGCTATTCGAGAGAAAACAGACCTGCTTGAGGAGTGAGCTCGATTTCTGGATGTCAGGATCCGAGATACTAATAAAGTTTAGGGCCGTCGCATTCGCTTCAACGGATGTGGCTGCCCCACAAACCGACGCTGTCATCTCAGCTCACTTCTTGTATTGAATTCGATTTCGGATTTCCTCTTCACATCTCTCACTCTCTTATCTAGCTTTCCGCAAAATTCAAATCCGGCGAGCTCTAATTCATGCCGCAAGATGAAATGGTCTAATTTCTCTTCATTATC
>JAJBZI010004594.1:0-13974 GCA_021234465.1 Dendrobium hybrid cultivar
CCCACTCAGTTTAAGTCTAAGAGCATTGCTTTCATTATGCAACATCCATGGAAATTTCATAACTCAATATCCAAACAACTTTTATGAATTGAATTTGAGTTCCTATGGTTTTAAAATTAAGTTGAATTTTTCATTCGAGAAAAGGAGAATATTTGCATGCTATAATTGGTATCTTTTTTATTAGCATGCTTTTCCATCAATACTTTATTTATTACTTGACATGAAATGTTCAATAGGCTGGCATATATGCTTTATGACTATTTTGTTACAAACTATATTACCACCTTGTGGAACTTGATGATGGTTTAACCCCTTTGCAAGTTGTAATCATGAACTATGTTTGAATGCTAAAATCTAAAATTCAAACCGTTTTTAATACATTTTCTATTATTTGATGTTTACTTCTGACAGTTTTTCTTCATCCATTATTTATGACACAGTGGTGCAAAATACATTAAACCCCCCTATCTTAAATGAGTTAATAGTTTTAGCATTGTTTTTGAAATCTCTTATTTAATAATTTTGTTATAGCATGACTTAAATGATCTTATTATCAAGAAAGAATTATTTTTTTTCCATTTTGTTTTAAAATTTTTCTTTGAGCAAGTGGCTGTTAAAAAGGTTGAGTTAGCCCATGAATTTTGGAGCCTTGGCCTTCATACACAGAGAAGGGAATTTCAAACTTTTATGAGTTAAGGAACCTTAGGCCAGCCTTTGGCTACATCCGGTCTGCTCTGGTCTGCTCTAGTGAGCTCCAACTGTCCTTTGAGAAACCCTGGCAGGAACCTTTGCAGCCTTTGAAGACCTTTAGTCATCTCTAGCATGATCCAACTGTAACCCTTGGCGAGCACCACTCAGACTGTTTTCTGCCACACTCGCTCGGCTCCCACTTTTCCTGCCGCCTACTATCTTTATGTAGTAAAGGTCTTAAAGGTCTTTTCAAACAAACTTTAGTTGGCCTTAAAGAGTTGGGTTGGCTCGGGTCTTATTATTATATGTAGGATTTCTTAATCCGGCTCTGAAAGGGGCGTGATGGCCCTTTTGACAGCCCTTTTGTTAATGCTACTCAGGCATGATATCGTGTCATGCTTACTATAATAGACTTGCGAGTTTCTGATCCCTGTTTTGTGTTTCAATTTGGGTTGAACGCTTTCCTGTTATGTGTTTTATAATTCACTAGAATTAACTTCATTGATTATGCTCTATTAGGTTCTATAAAAGGTCTAACTAACAACCAGCTGGAGGAAATTGATTGTCATATCATTTTGGGGAACACATACCATTTGGCTCTTCGTCCTGGTGCTGAATTGATAGATGATATGGGCGGCCTTCACAAATTTATGAACTGGAAAAGAGCATTACTTACTGATTCTGGTGGTTTTCAAATGGTTGTTGTTTTCTGCTTCTTATTATTTTAATTCACCTTGGCGTGCAATATTTTCGTTAGCTGTTTAGTGCTCTTCTTGTTTACATTTTATTGTGCCTTGCATCCTAAGTTAGCATATTGGTCATGCCATTAAATGCTGCAACTGGCATGTTGTGCATTTATGTAGCGGGTTTAGAATACATGTTAAATGATGGGAAGGCTTTTGGGTTATGGCATGGAGAGACTTACTGGTTTACCTCTCCTGTGATATGAAGGTCCTGAACTATGTTTTCGAATCACAAACATAACCTCTTTGCAAACAATGGGGCAAGGCTTTGTAAATCAATCCCTCCATAGAGCCTGTATTACGGGAGTTTCACGCACTAAATTAGGCCCTTTTTTATATGTTAATGATCTTTTATGATTGAAAATGAATTAGAGGATTATGCTGTAATTGAAGAAGTAAAAGATGTATTTAACTTACCCCAAAATGCTAAAGAATACATCTTTATTAATACCTTATTGTTGAAGGAGTCATGAATGAAGCATTTGTGGATAAAAACTAAAAAGTTTGAATGTGGAATTCTTACCTATTTATACTATCTCTTGATAGTAGTAGTTTAATTGGCCTCTGAAAGATTATACTGGTCTGAGAAATTATTTTGATGTCTAATATACTACATGATGGTGCTTTTTGATCTTGTTTGGAAAAACGGTTATTCTTCCTACTAATTTTTTTTTGGGTTCAGTGGTGTTTAATGCATGGTATATGTCTCTCTTTTTTTCCTCGTTGCTACTAGCCTTAGTTTTTTTTGAGATCCCCAAAGTTGGTTCCTTGTTTTTGAAGTGGTGTGCATGTTGGCCCTTTTTATTTTTTCTTGAACCTTTTTTAGCTTGTCATTAACTTCTTTCATTTAGGACAAAAATATACCAGTTTCCTCATAAGATTTTTTCATTCCTCACGTGTTCTGCTGCCTGTTATTGTGAAGGGAAAAGGTGCTAGGGATGTTGGTGAGGTTTTTAAGGATTAGCAAATGAGGGGTGAAATTTCAATGAAGAAACAATATTTTAGTCTGAATTGAGGGAAAAAAGAAAATACAACAAAATTCACTAAATTGTTAAATGAATCTAATTTACTACCAGGGGAAATTGCGATGATCCAATTTCTGAAAAAATGATTGGCCTATGTGCAAATATTCTAAATCTATATCTTGTGAGTAATTATGAACGGTTTTTTGTTTCGTGAAAACACAAAAAACAGAAGTTTATTAAAAATACTGACGTGTAATAGTAGACAATTTTATTTTGATGATAGTTCATGCAAAATGAAAAAAATCTAAGCTCCAAAGTTAAGGATTTTATAAATAGTTTGTTATGGGCTATTTGTCCTGGTTATAACTTACAACTTATGTTGTACTTATTTGATCATTATTTTTCATGTTCATTCACCTTTGGTGCATCCTCGGTCCTTATCAAGGGTTTTTGACGTCTGATTCGCTAATGCAGGTTATATTAGAATTTAGCTTTTGTTGTAGCGTTATTATATATTAGTCTGTGAGCAATTACATTGCGCTAATGCCTGATATTAGAATTATTTATTGCTGTATCGGAAATAGCAGTTGCTGCATGTAGTTTACAACATTACCATAAAGTTGAAGGCTTCTTTCTGAAGCAATAAATAGAATGCCCTTGAGTTTTGCAGAAAGTTACTTGCTACCAGTTCTTACACATTTCTGCTGCAAAAGTTTTTTCCAACTGTCTGCGTTTGTGCTGTAAATATTGGCTGTTGTTGAGACCCACGATGTGATATTGCATTTTTTCTTAATTTGTGTAGGTTTCCCTGCTGCATTTGGCTGACATTACTGAAGAGGGAGTAACGTTTCAGGTAGTCTTAATTCTCTCTCTTTCTTTCTGACGCACGCCCATGCACTCACAATATTTCTCTTTACCAACGATCTACCTGTAATGAGATTTGTCTGAAGGAATTCTTCATGTAGATTTTAGAATGTAAAAGCTGAAGTTGTCTGCTAAGCTTCTGCTTTATCCCCAGAGCAGCTCAAGATCTTTGTCAAATCATTTTCTATGGTTTCATTATCAAGTTAAATGACGAGCAAATACTAAACTGATTAGCCTTATTGACTCGTTATTGTCTAATATTTAGTAACTGGTGTTTTTTTATGCATACTACATGAATGCTTTTTGAGGTTATCAACGTGTTGTTTCGTACCAGAAGTAGACTAACCCTTAGACTGTAATTATTATTGTTAACACAACCTATTTTTAACTGGTTTGAAAACCTGTTCCTCCTGGTACCTCATTTTTTTTATGGAGCTATAAGGTGATATGCATATTTATGTTGATGCCTAATGTTGCCAGTTCACTTTCCTATTCTTTTTTTATTAGGAGGCAAAACTTTTCATCTTCTGCTGACATTGACGTTCCTATAATTCTTAATGTTCTATGCTTATTTTACCAGTCTCCTTCTGATGGGAAACCTATGTTATTAACTCCAGAAGAATCAATCCGCATCCAGGTAAACACTTTATGATGCTTTAGTTGCTTAAAATTTGGATTTCATGGGGGAAAATGTATTTCATTGCACGCATTACTGTCTTGTTTTTTTTAAGGACTTTTGGTTCTAACAACATCATTATTGAAGTTACTTTTAATTTGTCATTATTGAATTAGATGTTGATTTAGCGACTATGGGCTCTAAAAATTTGCACCCCAATACTATTGAGAGATTTTTTATATTTTCTGCGTCAAATTTTTTGAGTTCAGATTATATTGCAGATAAGACATTACATAGAGATTTTGCCCCCATTTTATGAGAACTTTATGATTTGGTTCGAGGTTTTTGATAGTTGGAAGCTTCTATGATTAGTTAATCCTCTTGATAAGAGAGAAGTTTCGATTAAAGCTAGCCGTCAAATAGGTACTAAGTGTTTAACGCATAACAATGGTTTTTTGGTTTTAAAACAAAAAGAAATTTATCGTTGTCAGCATAAAGTAGATGGTAGGGGGATGATGGTAAACCCAATTAAAATCCTATCATCATGGGTTGTCATGGTCTTTAGTCTATTTAATCTGATCAAATGGTCCTTGTTGACAAGTATGAGTTACGTTGTCTAAGGGGATTTTATAGACTTGCGGTTGATGTTTGTTTAAGGGGATACATTTAAGTTAACCAAAGTTAAGAAAGTTCTTTATGTCTTATCAAGTATACCATGTGATTGCTAGCTCAAGGATTTTTAAATCATTATAGAACTTATAGGTTATGGGCATGATCATGTTATGACACAAATTATAATCCTTGCTGAATTTCAGATGCCACCTCTGCTTCCGCAATGCTATTGTCGCTTTGCTTTGCCGCCATGCTTTTGCTGCTGCTTTGCCGCCTTTTGTAGACTTGGAGGGCCGGTTGGGCCTGCCCAACCGGCCCATCAATAACCCCTTCCCAAAGTTTTACCTTGTCCTCAAGGTGGAAAGAAGAAAACTGCTTTTTGATTTGTTCGTATGGCTCCCATGTGGCTTCATAGTCTGGTAGGCTTTTCCATTTGATCAGTACCTCCTTGCCCCCATTTTAATTTCGCCGGACCCCTTGCAGTTCTAGGGCTTCAAGAAGTGCCTCCAAATCTTCAGTCAATGTTTCAGGCAATTTGGAGCTGGTCCTGTGGTCTCCAATGGATTTTCTTAAATGCGATACATGAAACACTGGGTGTATCCTGGCAGTCGGGGGAAGCTTCAATCTGTAAGCCACTGTGCCAATCCTTCCTTCGATCTCAAAGGGACCAAAACACTTGGTGCACTATGGACAGATCAGGCTAAGATTGAGGCTATGTTGAATTGGCCTCAACCAAGAACCTTAAGGGAGCTAAGAGGGTTCTTAGGGCTGATTGGTTATTACAGGAGGTTGAGGGGCTATAGCACCATAGCCTGGCCTCTGACTGAACAATTAAAGAAGGACAGCTTTCTATGGGGAGAAGAAGCTACTTTTGCCTTTGAGAAGCTAAAGAAGGCTATGACCACGGTGCCAATTCTAGCACTACCATATTTCAGCCAGGTCTTCGTGATAGAGACAGACGCATTGGGGTATGGACTAGGAGCAGTACTTATGCAGAACCAGAGACCTATAGCCTCTTCAGTCAGTTGTTGTCAGCTAGAGCTAGATTGAAGTCAGTCTATGAGCGAGAATTGATGGCGATAGTACTAGCTATTCAGAAGTGGAGACCCTACCTGTTGGGTCGCCATTTCATCGTTATGACCGATCAAAGGAGCCTGAAATATTTGCTAGATCAAAGGATTGTGACAGAGGAACATCAAAGATGGCTATTCAAGTTACTAGGATATGATTTTGAAATCCAGTACAGACCAGGGTTGGAAAACAAAGCCGCCGACGTCCTGTCTAGGTGCATGGGCGAACTCCAGGAGCTTACGTTATCAGTATCCTTGATGTTGGATTGGAGAGCCATCAAAGAAGAGAGCATCCAGGATGAGGAGCTTAAAAAAATCAGGTCAGACCTATTGGCAGAGGAGAATAGTCATCATGGCTATACAATGGAAGGAGAAAAACTGCTATACCAAGGGAGCTTCGTCATACCTGGGACCTCTATTCACATACCTCGCCTTCTACTGGAATTCCATGAGAGCGCAGTCGGAGGACATTCAGGTGTACAGAAGACCTATCGGAGGTTGGCAGCCGAATTATATTGGAAAGGGATGTACAAGGATGTGGAGGACATGGTGGCTAAATTCGAGGTCTGTTAGAAAAACAAGTACATGGCCATGTCTTAGGAGAATTGCTAGTAGAGGTTAGAGTGATTGTATAAGTGAAAAGATGTTGTGATGTTCAATGTAAGTGGAGTACAGGCTTCTAGCGCAGGATGGGCAGGACAATGGCAAGATACGGAGGTGTGGGAACGAGGAGAGGGTAGAAAGTATGGAACAGTATGTAGGTAGTGGAGAGATTGTGTTTAGGTGTAATGTGATCCGTAATATTGGAAGGTGTAGTACTATGAGGAAATACATATTTTTCTTAAGTTGAACTGCAGGCGTATAGGTGGCAAATGGAAGTGTGGAAGATGTGAGTTGGCATCTAGAAGTATATTGAAACAAAAAGGAAGGGTGAGTGGGGAGAAGTACATGATGAGATGTATGTAGAGAGGGATAACTTGAGAGATAATTTTATCTTTCATTTTTTTATTATAATCTCCTACTTGTCCATATAGATTGAATTTTTAACATAGTTTATGATAAAAGCTACATTTCATATGGTTGAAATTAGTGAATATGTTGGACATGAAATTTGTAGATAATCGAATTAATTTTCCTATAACTATCAGAATTGCATGGTTTCCATGAGAAATGAGAGTCTTGGCCAAAGCAGTGCGATATTTCTCATTCCATAACAAATTCTGTCCTCATCTTATGCGGGTATAAATTTTTTCATCCTTTTTTTCTTCTTGCAACAACTCGGGTAATATGGAGTCCTTTATGACTGTTTATGTTTTTTCAAACACATGTTTGCAATCTATTCTTCAAAACGAGCAACAACTAGATGATTTAGTCGAGATGTTTCAAATTAGATTTGGGTGGCGTTGCGTTCAGAGTAAGCTGTCTTGCTCTAGATCAATTGAGTCGATCGTTGGGGCCCACTCGTCTTCTGGATTTATTGAATCGATGCTCCGGATGCATTCACACAACTTGTTTTTTATGAAATAAGTGATGATTAAGTATTTTATTCTTTAGTCGATGCATTTTGAATAAGGCTCACTCGATAATGTGTCCATTGTTGATCATGTTATTAGTTTCAATTGAATTAATTGCGAGGACACTTTCTTGGTAAGTTCAAAGTTGTAGATGATCAAAGCAATCCTTTTTGCAAAATGAGCAATGATTGAATTATTTTTTATTTTTATGATGCATTTCAAACCAAACTTGCACATTGTCGTGTTCGCCGTCTGACGATTTCATCGTTGTTGATCGGGTTGCATAGTGAATCAAATATTAAGATGAACACCCACAAATAATGCTATAGTTGTTGCACATACATTTTCAATTAGAATTGATGGCACCAAAAGTAACGTAGGAAGATCTAATTAGGGGTGTAAGGAGTCGATTAGACCCTGAGTTAGGGCTAACTCAAGCTCTAACACGTTGCTCAATGGCAAGCTTGAACTCGATCTTGAGCTTGAGTTGAGCTCATATGGTGGGTTCGAGCTCTCGGGTTGCTAGAAAAAATGGCAAAGCTTAAGCTCGACTCATAAGATTGAGTCGAAGGACAAGAGCTTAATGGAGAAGGAAGCTATGGGAGCTTATTGGAGGAATGTATACCTTGGGTTGGATTCTTGGTAGAAATACAAACCTTATAGTGGATGCTTCGTGGTTCGTCCTTCTCTGATGCTATTAGAGCATCAACAATCAAGCGAGCTAGCGTGAAAGGGACAATCAATTCGCTGTGAGAGATAGACAAGTGTGAGTGGGTAAACGGTCGAAGGTCTATGCTAGCAGTAAATACGAGCAGGGGCCGAGGAAGAGCCATGTGAAGTCAGCGTGGTCTCATCAACTTGGAGATCTTTGAGTTTTTTTTTTTTTTTTGTCGGTTAATGGAGAAGCGAGTATTGGGAAATGAGAAAGTAGGGGTGAATTGGGGAAAAGCATGTAAGGCACACATTTTACAAAGTTTCAACTTGAGCTTCATGTGATTTGAGATTGGCCAAAAAAAATTCAGCTCGCAGATGAACCGCAATTAATTGAGTAGCTTGACAAAATATCAAGCCGATCTTCATTAAACTCAAACTCGAGCTCCTATAATATACGAGATCGATTGTGAGCTCGAATTCAAGCTTGACTCGTTAGGTAATTGAGATCGAGTCAGCTTATGAGCTTGCTTGACTTACCTACACCCCTTGATCAAACAGGTTGATAATTTTAGGTTTTACATTAGAACATTACAAGCTGAAGTTTTGTGGGATATGTTAAACCTTAATATGAACTAGGCATTAAGCTCATTGGACTTGGATAATTAATTGAGTTTTAGGCAAAGATATAATGTGGAGGCATTTTTTTTGTTTTTCTCAAATAAGTGGAAAAAAATGAAGAGAAACAAGTGATCTATGCGTTTGTTGTTCTTGAGTGACTACCATGATAATTTTGATGCAGGTTGATAAAAAAGCTTTTAGGACTCTTATCCTATTCTCTTTTGGAATGCTTGGCCAATCTTTTAGCTGTCTCCTATTGATGCTGGCATCTGATCATGGAGAGTTTATCAGCGTCGAGGCGGAAGATTGACGGCCATGGTCTAGTCCATTTATTTTTAGTCTTTTATATATTGTATTTATTTTATTAGAGTTATTTTTCCAGTTTTACTCCTCTCTTGAGTGCAATCTCAATTGTATGCCCAAGGGCATTTTAGCCTTTTCTTTTTCTCTAGTTTGGAGGCCTATTTAAAGGGCCTTGATGTACTATTTTAGGGATGGTTGATTGATATAGATTTCTATTTTTCTATTTCCTGTATGGGATGAGTTTGAGAGTGTGGATCCAACAGTCGTTGTTGGGGGCACGGCTTCTGGAGTAAAGTCCCTTGGTGATTAGGGCAAATAAAATTCAATAGTCGTCATTGTGACAAGACTCTTGGTGCCAATAGTCATAGCCATGGACACGACTCTTGATTTTATCTTTCCCCAATAGTTTGCACCGGGGGCGTGACTCTTGGTTGCCGACAGTCTTCGTCAGGGACGAGACTTTTGGTTGTATTTTATTTTCATCAAATCCGCCTTTCAATCCAGTTTGATCACCCAATTGGCCTCAAATTTAACCCCCAATTGCCGAATCAAACATTTCCACCACAGCCGCAAGCATCCTGACCACCTCCTCCCACAAGCCTTCACCTCCTCCTCCACCCCAGCCGCCGGCCGAACCCCATACACCCTAAAATCAGCCCCCAATCGCCCCCTCTCCTCTCGCACCCCTTCCCAAAAATTTCATTTGTTCGCTCGCATCCGTTTCCAAGAGATGTATCAATTCGCTCGCACCCCTCCCAATAGACACATTCCTTCGCTCGCACTCTTTTTTAAAATAATCTCCATAATCGCCTGTAACCGCCATAACTACCTTTCAATTAATTCTAATTAATTAATTGAGGGGGCCCAATTACTCAACCACCACTCCCTAGCCACTCACACCCCCACCCGCCGGCCCCACAAGCCCCTAACCGCCGGTCCAATTGGCATAACTGCCCCATATCCCTTTAATAACTGCCGACCACCTTCATAACTCTCTCCTCATGCCTCCGTCCGCCCTCCCCAACCAAGCCTAGTCCTCATTCCCTTCTTCCTACTCAAGCCGAAAGCCCCCTACTTCCACACTCCTCACCGGAGCCTTCTGCCAGCCCCTCCACTTCAGCCGAACCCCTTCCTATCCCAATTGGGTTCGATTAGCCTACACTTGACCCCCTCCTTACCCAGCCGACAGCCCCACAGTCCCATTCCCCATACCACCCAAGGTTAAGTGATCTACCCGAGGCTCCTCTAAGCCTTCCCCCTTTCTTGAATTCATTATAAAATTCAAAGGAAGGGACGCCTTTCGTCAGTAGACCACAACGATTCCAGGAAGAAGATCACTGCCCCTTCATCACCGTTCTACTTCTCATGCAAAGGCTAAATATCTAACGTCTTTTATTGCTTTCTTTCATTTTAATTAGGTGTCGTATTCCAAATCCGATTCTTGTGGCATTGTTTATGGTGTGATAATTAATCCGCTATGCTACTTTAAAATTTGAGTAAGGCGGCCCTCTCTATGGTTAGTCTAGTATTAACGGTTGGACTTTTGCCAATCGCATTTGCTGAGTCAGAAATTAATTCACCCATTTTAAATTGTTTCAGTTCTTACGTGTTTGTAGCTTGCCGTTTACATAATCGCGCTACTTTCAAGTGTTTTAAAATCGTTATTTTTGTCTTGTGTGTAATTTATAATTTTCTGAATTTTGATTTATCCTAGCAAAGAAATCTCTACATCTGCATGAATGCGTCCGTCCTGCACCACCTATACTTGAAAACATTTGTAAAACCTACTTTTTGTGATGCCTTAAAAATAATGGCATATATTAAGATATTATGAATATTGTTTACTTTATATTGGGTTATTTTAGTCTTTTTGGTTTTGGCCCTTAATTCAGGATGACCTAAAAAAAAAGCAAGAAAGAATAGTAAAGATGATAAAAGATGAAAATATTAAAAGAAGTAACTAGATAAGTTTGAACATGAAGATTGCCTCTACCTGAAGAGATTCAGGTATAACACTTGGGATAGATCAAAAGTTTGGAAGATGAAGAATATTTACTCATCAAAATGGAATTTTATTCATGTCATGACATTGTTTTCTGCCTTCCAACATGCCTATTTTTATCAGCCTTATGCAATGCCTAATAAGATATTAGGTCATTGAAATAGATCCATCATAAATGAATCCACAGCAAGCCAAATGCAAGATGGGAACATTAGGAACAATCCCTTGAACAACCCGCAAGAGCAGTGACAATAGAAAGCTATCTTCCCTTAGAAATAGCTGTAGTAGTCTGCTGGTCCGTTGGAAAAGTGACAAAGCAGCAAGAATAGCTGTATGAGTAACCACCGACCAAGAATGCAATAGGACAGTTGTCCCAGTAATTGTAAGCTAAAAACCATAGGCATGGTAACTGAAAGAATATGATAAGACCACAAAGAGGTTGTGTAAAATATAGAAGCCAAATACAGCTGTAGATTATCGTCCATCATAAACATGTCAATACAGGCTCAACAAAATGATTATTGCAAAAAAAAAAATCAAAATTTAAGATGCTTGAATTTGAAAAATGTTAAATCATTAATTTTTCAGGATATGTTGTTGAGGGAGAATTTGGAATTCTTTAGGTGACTTAAACTTAATTTGGGATAAAAATATTAGTCCATTAAGAAGGTTGCTGCAGAAGCCTTAGTTGAGTTTAAAAATAAATCATACATTGTTAAGGAAATTTGTTTGTTAAGAAGATTTGGTGGTGACGTGAGAAGGTGTTGGGTTATTAAGCAAAAGAAATGTGCTTTTAAAGATGGAAAATATTAAATATTATTGATACTTATTATAGTGATTATAAAAAAGTTAGAAGTTTTGCAAAAGAGTGTAATGAATAAATCAAATGCTTTAATTTTTGTTGATTTGTATACTGTGCTTGGTCAAAGCAGGAAATGGAAATGATATTTATAGAATAGCTGTGACAAGTATAAGAGATCTAAAGATTTTGATTTACTTAGATGAATTAGAAATAAATATAATAGGAACTTGGTTGAAGATGAAGACATTAAAGATGGATGAAAGTGCTATATTGAAAAAATTCTGGAAGAGCTTAATGAGCAATATAATGAAGTATGATATAGATTTATCCACAAAGTGGAGTAGAGTTAGCTTTGAAGAATGTGTAAAGGTGATCCTATAGATCTAAATGATATATCTATTAAGATTTATAGATTTTGGGGCATATTTGTTGTGATTTGAGTAGCAAAATTTTTTATAGAATTTTGAAGACTATGAGGATGCAAATGATTAAAAAATGAACATGTTGGTACCAATATTTAATGACTTGAGTTCTTGCTATCTATGAAGGAATCAAAATTTATGTCTCATGCAATGAATCTATGAGATAGATTAATGGAATATAGGATTAGAAATATCACATTATTTTTTAAGAACAATTGGCTTAGTGGTAGAAAGATTTACTATAGAAGCGATTTTTGTGTTAAGATAGTTAATAAAGTATAGAGAGCAAAAAAAAAAAAAAAGAAATTTCATCTGATTTTTATTAATTTCGAGAAGGCATATATTAAAAGACCACAAGAATTGATTTAGTGAGCAGTAAAATAAATTGCTGTGCCAAATATATGTATGATGGATCATTTACTAGCATTTAAAGTAGTAATGGAATAATGAAAGAGTTTACAATTACAGTAAGTTACATCAATTATAAGTTAAAAAAAAAGTTATCAAATATCATGATCGAGTCCATATTTATTTATATTAGATGTAAAATTATTTACAAATGATATTCAAAATAATTTGCCTTGGTGTATGCTTTTGTAGATATTGTAGTTCTAAATGCTGAGAGATCCATAGAAATAAGCGAAAAATTAAACATTGGAGGAAATATTTTGAAGTTAATAACTTAGAATTTATTGAATTCTATTATATTGAAGAATGAAGATATAGATAATGATATAACTTGTATGATTAAGATTGGATGATCAAAATATAGAAGTGCTACAATAGTTTTGTATTATAAGAGAATATCATGAAAAATTATAGATAAATTTTATAAATATACAATCAGGTTGATAACGATGCCTATGTATCCGAATGCTGGATAATTAAAAAAATCATTCGTAGCTACATCGGGCATCATAGAAGCAAAAATCTTAATATGGATATGTGGCAAAATATGAAGGGAAATTAAGGAATGATTATATTAGAGGGATGGTTAAAGTGATATCTATTGAAGATAAGATAATTAAAAATTAATTTAGGTGGTTTGAACATGAGCCATGAAGGGCAAAAAATGTGCTCATCAGACAAAGTAGATAAAATCAAGTATTAGCGGATTATAATGGAAATTGATAAACTCAAGGTCACTTGTCTTGAATTTGTGCAAAATAATTTGCAAATATAATTCCTCCGTTGCAACTTAGCCAGAACAAATGAAAAATGTGGATTCATAAAGCTGGCCCCAAATAGTAGGATAGGGTTAATGATATGATGAGGCTTCCATATTTCTTAAAATTCTCTCTTTTATAAAATTGAAGCTGCTTTCCTAACCAACCAATCTGAATCCATTTCCCATTTTTTTTATTTAAATTGTACTAAATATTATTGCCCCATAGCTCGGACCAATGATTCTCCAGCAGCAAGACAAAATGTGATAGAATAGGCAGCCTCCCCTTTTCTTTTTTGTTTTCCAAACCATTCTATTGGTTGTATTTTATTTTGATGTTAGTTTTCATTGTAGAACAAAATAGGAGCTGATATTATCATGGCTCTTGATGATGTTGTAAAGACTACGATTACTGGCCCTAGAATCGAGGAAGCTATGTATCGAACTCTTCGTTGGATTGACAGATGCATAGCTGGTATGATGACCTTCAACATTTTTTTTTGTTAGTTATCTGTTTTGCACTGTTATTGATTTTAATTTAATTTAAGGTTATAGATGGGATGAAAAGTTGATGTTTTAATATTTTGTGCTGTTTCTTTTTTGCATACTTGTTAGTTATGGACCATTAAATTTATTTAGGTGAAAGGAGATGCAGTTCTATATTCTATCTAGATAGTGTTTTATTGATGATCTTTTTGTACTTTTGGACCTTTTGCATACACTGGCAGCTCATGAAAGACCTGAAGTGCAAAACCTATTCGGTATTGTACAGGGAGGACTTGATCCGACTCTCAGGTAAATTTTAATTTCCTCAGGTGTTAGCCATGTTTGAATAAATTAATATGCTGCAACTATTGGGAAATTCATAAAGAGATTTTAGAACTTTATGTTAGTTATTTCACTTGTACTAATAAACTGAATTTTCCAGAGATAT
>JAJBZI010004595.1:0-15512 GCA_021234465.1 Dendrobium hybrid cultivar
TATACCCGAATACTTTTACCCAGTCATGCGTACATGCATGCAATTAAAATTTCTACAATATATACTAGCCAATCACATAAGCCAACAACAGGCAAGAGGCAGCACATTTCATCTGGGCCAAGCCTACTATTCCCTATGTGTTTATGGATATTATGAAATCAAAATTTTCTAAGAAAATCCGTACATAGAAAATTTTAAAAGTCTAGCGCAAAATTATAATTAAATATAGACTTTACGATGTCTTTGTGATAACTTGCATCAGTTAGGCTCATTTGCACCCTAATCATCTTGCGAATCTTTGATTTAAATCTATGACTAAACCCTTGATTCTGTAAAATTAGTCAACTTACCTGCATACATCAAATCTAAAAAAGTATAATTTAGAAATTATGTGCTTATGTGGTTAGCTTGAAGCACACTCCAAAAAGGCATAAGCCCGGATTATATTGCTCACCAATTTGGGAGGATTATCCTGTTCTTTCTCAAAAATTACTACATAAACTTCAAAATTCTTCCTTAACTGATTGACTAGAATTTTAAGTCGTTGTTTAATTGATTGAAACTTCAAATCCTTATAAATCCTTTAAATTTAAAAATAAGTCTAATCTTCACTTTAATCAAAAGTTTTCTCTTCAGTGATATAGTTAACTATAGAGGCTTGCCTCTATAGGAATCCTATGAACCTAGTTTAAAATAAACATTATTTTAGTTCACTAGAATAGAGAAAAAATAATTGGATGTAGACCAATTTATCCATTGTTAATTTCATTCTTGAAGTGATAGGTGAATGATTTATTTATCCTCAGGGATGAATATCATATTCCTTATGTAGCTTTTAATTATGAAATTAAATTATATTTCTATCTTGAGATCAAAATTGAAGCATCGGTGTCTCTCTAAAGATGATATGTTGTGATCTATGTAGTTTTAATAATATAAATATTAAAGTGAATCGTTGGGCTCATTTCACCCAATTTACCCCATTTTTCCAATGACTAGGCTGGGGAGAGGATTTACTTTCCATCTTTAAACGAGACTAGACTTTAAATGGTAGTACACCCATCATTGTAATATATCAAGCTACTTACCTTTGTTATTCCTTTCATTCAATTCATCCTCAAATGAAATATATTAGCATTTTCAAATCTATTATCCATAAAATCTAGTTTCAACCAAAATTCCTTAAAAATCTAATTTCAACAGAACATTTCAATCCCTAAAATTTCATAGCCCAAATCTTATAATTCTAAGTTTCAAATCTAAGATTTTGTCTTCAATCAACCACTAACTTCAAATCAAATAAAAAAATTCAAAATTTTAAATCTAAAATATAGTCTTTAATTGACCAACAATTTCTAAATCAAATTCTTGAATCAATCAAATCTTCATAGTACTAGGTAACACATTATAGTTACATTTCATCTTGTAGCTTGATGTAGTTATCAGGACTAGGTCCGGACCCAAAAACAAATCGACCATAAATTTTAAATCCATCTTAAAGCTTAAAATCTAGAGTCAATAATTTAAAACATACTTTATAAAATTAGTAAATTCAGTTCTGTATATTCTTCCACTTAAGTATTTAGTATACAACTGGTGAGTTCAGTAATTGATACAACATTCTTCTTAAGTACAAAAATAAATGCTAAGCATATTATTTCCAAACTCTTTGACAAAATGAAATTTCCTTTGGTAAGTCATCCAAGAAGGGAAATAGGATCAATTTTGGTTCAAGGATAGAGAATCTAATTATGACTATGAACGTGCTCCAAATTGCTACCCCAAAAATTGAAATAATTTTTATTATGGAACTCACAATTTGGAATGGGTCCACGCTTGCTACCATGACTATGAAACCTGTAGCCTTCTCTAGGCCGACTTTCCCCCAAAACTAATTACAACAAGAAACTCAAGTTTATTGTTTGCCTTGCATATAGCAAATTTGAGATTGATTAATCTTCTTATGTAGGTGAGATGAAAAAAACTTGCTGTCGTAATAAGAATTGTCAAGTGAGGCAGAGGGTCGTGAAGGCAAAAATTCTAAATGATGAAGTGTTGATAATTGATGTAGTTGAAGCAGCTAAGAAACAAAAATATAAAGTACCTAAAGTTCCTGAATATTCTCCATTTATAGATGGAAGTTGCTTCCATCCAGTGTCAGCTACTGATGGTGAGGAAAATATTATCAGAATATCTAATTCTCCTCTTACACCTTATGAGAAACCTATTTTGCCTTTCTTATCTAATAGAAAAAAAAAATGTTTAAATCTCTGCTAAATGGATTGATCTATAATTGCACAACCAGTTATGAACTTTCAAAGTTGGAGTTCTTCAAATATGTCAAGTATGTGAACATTAACCAAGATGAATCAGAATTGTTAAGAGAAGGCAACTCCATTAACAATCAAAAGAAAAGTAATGTTTAAATGTTAAAGACTGGTGGTTACTATTGAATATCACCATGAACTAAAGAAGTTCTCTCAAGTCAACAATCAAGTAACATTTTTTAGTACTCACTATACTCCCATCAAATCTCAAGGATAAATGGCATTGGCCCAATGAGGGTATAATACCATATCCCCTCCTTCATTAACTCAATCCAAAAATCGCCCAAGCAAAATGTATAATTGCTCTTGGGAACACCACTCATCAAGAGTTTATCAGCATTATTTAGAAGGTAGCCCATCATCTTTTTGTCCTAATAGAAGGAGACTAAGACCAATAAATCATTCAACACTATTATATGATGTGAAGAAGGTTTGGTAGACTAAAATCATTCCTACTTTGACTGTGCTCATTGCCCATCAGAATAGTGCATTGTAGAAGAGAAAAAGAGAAGAAGAAAAGGATAAATTATGGTTGAACTATCTGTTAAAAAATACATTCCGTTCGACCCACAATATTGGTTTAGGAGATCTATAAAAGAGATGATAGATCATCTAGAAAAAATTATAACATAGATAAGTGGAAAAAAAAGCCACAAAAAGGTAGTTATAGGTTTATAGGATAATGAAATGTTTGAGTGTGTCTACATGGTGGATACTTGACCACCCACTCAAAAGGAGAAAATGGTAAAACTAAACTAAGGCCCATGGATATTGATGTTAAGGAAGGTGATGAACCAAACTCAACCCACATCTCATAAAACAAAAAATATAAGAAATGAATAGATCTCTAGGATGGAGAAAAAGATGGAGGAGATGATTGCTATCATAGCAACCATGTAGAACAAGAAATTCCCTACATTAAATACTTAACTAGAATCATCATTTGAAGGATTAGTGCAGGTTCCTAGTAAAAACAAATGACCAAATAAAGAACAAACTGGAAATAAGGCCATAAGATTAGAAGCTGAATAAGTACAATCCTTAAGTATGAAACAAATGATAGAGCAATAGGTCAAAGAAGCATTAGCTCAATCTCAGGGAACCTCATTTGCTCTAAAGGGTACAACTTACCAAAAGGAATACAACTTGGTACCCAAAAGGATTTGTCCCACCATCATTCAAACATTTTTATGACATGGCAATCCTAAATAGCACCTTACTCATTTTAGAGCTACTTGTTTCAACGTTAAGGGAAATGATGCACTATTATTTAGATAAATTGTTAGTAGCCTATCTAGGATCGTATTCAATTGGTATGTCAAACTACGTAACAGGTCAGTCTATGCTTCAATGAACTAGAAAGCAAGTTTCTTAAGACATTTGTAGGGGCAAAATACTATATCATCATCAGGGATATGGTGATATAAAAATAGAAATTAGGAAAAATTTTAGTAAACTAAATCCTAAGATGAAGAAATCTTAAAATGAGGTCTGAGCCACAGCTATATGAACAGCATGCTATAGAGAATCTCTTGAAAAATATACATGGTCCAGTGGCCATTCAATTAAAAGGATTTATGCTTAAGGATAATGAGAAGTTATTAAGTAAAGCCTCTAGTATCCAAGAGGAAGCTTTTCAAATTCCATTCCTAAAAGATCAATCTTCAATAGATATAAAGAAGTTGAAATCATAGAAGATTCTAGAAAAGAAGACAGGATTAGTGTCTACATTCTATGATGGAAAGCAATTGATATTGATTCTAGTTGAGAATTTAAGTCAGCCCCCTCGGTATCAATATTATAATGCATCGTAGAATGATAAGTATTTTTGACCTTAGCCTCATTTTATTCTAGAAGAAAATAGGTAGAGGTTTGAATCATTAAAAAATAGAACTTATTCATTTAAATGGGAAGAAAATAAAAAGAATTTTTAAAAGCCCTCTAAAGAGGCCTGAGTATAAACTTCCATAGCCTAAAAAGCCAGAAGTTGTAAGTAAATCAAATCAAATTCTACCCATATCATCGAATGATTAGTCATGAATTAGAAGATTGCATAACATTGTGGGAATGGCTTGAAAGGAGCATTAAATTGTGTTAGTTCTGATACATAAGGAATATTTAGCTTATTCAAGTTAATGATTCGCTAAATGTGTAATTATTAATCCTTTTGTACCCTCTTATTCTAAAATATGATGACGGGTGGGATGTTCTTTATCCCACTTTTCTAAAAGAATTATAAACAAAGTATATTGTTCTTCTTTCTAAGGATATTTAAGAGCACAAAGTATCATCCCTGTTGATCAAGCAGCCTGTAAAAAGGAAGAAAAGAATAAAGTTTTTACTAGAGAGCCTAAGGAAGCATGAGTGCATCAAGCTTCTATGACTTTAAAGGAGGTTGTTAAAACTAAAATTAAAATTGTAATTGATAAAATAGTCATTGCTACAAATGGGGGATCAAACTCCATTTAACTTTTAACCCATTAAAATTTCTATTTTGTCATACGTAGGATTAAGAAATCAATGAAAAAAAATTATACATATATCTTATTTACTTCTGTTGATGAATACTTAGCTAAAAATTGAAATAATGAAGAAAATAAATCTATGAAAATATTAATGAACAAAAACAAACTAACTATGTCTCCTCAATACATATCTAATAGTGATTCTCATATTCTTGATGTTCAAGGTAATCCTATCAACATTGAATTAGAAACATCTAATTCAGATAGGATGTCAGATCAAAATCCAAAGACAAGTAGTGATCAAGAAACCAATTATACTAAAGATTCTTAACTAAAGAGGTAGTTAAAGTCCACCTTGGCAGTGATACAATTTTGCCTTTGTGAGCTTCATCTATAATTAAAGGAAAATAAGTTGAAGATAATTATGGGACTTCAAGTAAACCTTAACTATTTTAAGACTCAAATGAAACCAATCCAAAAATTCCTAAAGTGGACTAAAACATACTAGTTCATCCGAGAAAACTACCTATAAAATTGAGTATTTATGATGCTCTAGTCCTTTCTAAGGAAATAAGGAAGGCTTTAATCAAAGCTTTTCTCTATCTAGAGATTTAAATGGCTAAGCTAGCATCAACTTAGTTTAAAAAGTGCTATACTTTAAAGAAACTACCGAGATCACATTCTCAAAAGAGGATTTGCTATTAAGAACTGCGAATCACAATTGTCCGCTATAAATTTCTATAAATATTGATAATTTAAATTATCTCATGTACTTATTGATCAAGGTGCATTGATCAACATCATAATTCTTAGAACTCTCACATATTTAAAAGTAGGTACACACAAACTCATCTTTGATAAAATAATATTGCGAGGATTCAATAAAAAAGGTGATAGAGCTTTGGGTTAAATAGCCCTCCTTTTAGAAATAGAAACGTTAAAAGCCAAAACCAAATTTTATATAATAAATTCCAAGGCTTTTTTCAATGCTCCCTTGGGTAGAACTTGGTTCCATAAATAAAGAATGGTGACATCCACCCTTCATCAGTATATTGAATACTCTCATGAATAGGTGGAGCATTATATTAATGGTCTTGCAACTATTCTCAATTCTTAAAGTTGGTATATACGAAGATGCTTCATACTATCTGCCTAAAAAGTAGATTATCTTCCCTAGGAACATTAAATTGGATGAAGTAGAAGAAAAAGAAAATAAATAAAAGAAAGAAAAAGAAAGAGAGATAGACAAAGAAAAGAGAAGAGTCCTAATCTTGAACGTGATATTCAATGGCATCCTACTTCTCCTTCTCAAAATAGTGGTAGAATGGCTCAGTAGTCTAGAGGGAAAGGTTGATGATTAAAAACTCATATAATAAAAGAATAAAAAAAGAGTATATAGAAGTAAAGGCATCTATAGTCAATTTGGAATCTAGCAAGCAATGATAAGGATTCTTTGATGAACTTATTCACTAACAAGTGGAGTGTTGCATCGTTGATATAGTCATTAAAAGTCTCAAAAGTGATGATCATTGACATGAATTGAGAATTACTTTTTAAATATTACATCAATTCAACTGAAAAATGAATCCATTTCAGTGTGCTTTAGCATCACCTTAAAGAAAGTTCTATGATTTGTGGTCTGGAAAAGTGGAATCAAAATTGATCCCATTAAAATTCAAGCAATATTATAAATGCCACTACTTGGAAGTCTCATTTAATTGAGATCTTTCCATGGTTGGTCGGCATACCTTAGAAAGGATTTTATGAAATCTCTCAGGAATATGTCAACCAATTATAACTTTATGCAAAAAAAAAAAATGTTTATTTTTAATGGGATGAAAACTATTAGAAAGCCTTTAATATTATAAAATAATACTTAAAATTCTCTAATGTTAGATGCACCAATATTGGTAAAGCCACTAATTTTGTATAAAGCAACTTTAAGTGACTCTCTTGGTACCTTGCTAGCTCAAGTTAATGATGAAGAGAAAAAGAATGCACTTTACTATCTCAGTAGACATCTACTTCTAACTAAAGTTAACTATCTATCGATTGAGAAATATTATCTTCAATTAATCTTTGCGGCTCGAAAGTTAAGACATTATATATTATCTTATAAGGTAAATAATATATCCAGAGTAAACCCATTATTGTACTTGATAGCTCATCCAAAATTATGAAAGAGGTTAGCCTAGTGGTCGATGATTCTATTGCAATTTGAAATCAAATTTAATCCTATGCATGCACTGAAAGGATTGGTGCTTCTAGATTTTCTTGTACTGCATCTAGTTCAATATAATTGACCAATCAATAACGAACTACAAGATGAACAGATCTTAAAATTAAAATCAAATTAAAGGTATACTTGGGAATTCTACTTTCACAGTATTTCCTCCTTCCAGAAAAGAATATCTCAAGAACCTTCCCTAGGAAAAGCTGGAGTCTTCATGGTGTTTGTCACGCCTGATAAATGTTTAATGTATTGTTCTTACAGTATGTCTGAACTTTGTTTGAATAATGAAGATGAGTACGAGGCTCTAATTATTGGGTAGAAGTAAAAAATCTTAAGAAAACTTCATGAAATTAGGATCTTTGGAGATTCATAGTAGTGATCAACCAAGTGGCTAGAATCTACAAATTACTAAAATAAATTTTATCTCATATCATTGGTATACAATGCATCTTCTTAAACAAATTCTAAATATAACTTTATAGAATTTCCCATAGACAGAACTCCAAACCAAATACCCTAGTGAAATTCACTAAAGAATTGGCTTGTCGTGAAGAGGATTCAATTTTAGTAGAGGTAATAGGTTGCAAAGCTCTGTCACTAATAGCCATTGAATATATAAACTAAAAATCCCCAGTTGAGGTGAAATATTTTTTTTTTAAGTGAATGATGAGAATGCAGATTGGAGAAAATCTTTCATCGATTACTTGCAAAAAATTAAGCTCCCTCGTGGTAGATGAGTGGTGGAACATATTAAAAGAAGGTCTCTCTCTTATACTTTAATCAATGACACGTTATACAGAGGATCATTCGATCAAATATGGTTGAGGTGCCTAACTAAATTAGAAGCATAAAAAATAATAGAAGAAGTACATGATGGATTACATGGCATGCATTAATCTAGACCTAAAATGAAGATGAAAAATCAGATGTATGGGATATCATTGGTCATGAATGATATATCACTGCATGAATGTTGCATGCCATTATCATTAGTGTCAGGTACACAGTGTAGTTCTATATTAAAAACCAAATATCCTACATCCAATAATCACTTCATGGCCCTTTAAATGTTAAGGTACATATATCATTGGTCTGATTGATTTTCCATGTTTTAGAGGTCACAAATTTATATTAGCATTGATAGATTATTTCTCGAAGTAGATAGAAGTGGTTCATCTGAGAGAAGTCAAAGCTCATCATGTCTTAAATTTTCTTAAAAACCTATTGAATACCAATTCGGTGTCCCTCATTAGGTCATATCAAATAATGGTCTATGATTTTGAAGCATTAAAATTAATAACTTCACTAAATATAATAAAATTGATCATATATACTCAACAATCTATTACCCTTAGGCAAATGGATTAATTGAGGCCATTAATAAGACTCTAGTACATATTCTATAGAGAATTGTAGATGATAATAAGCATCAATGATATGAAAAGTTGGTTAAATCTTTGTGGGCATCTCGAACCACCTATAGAACTCCAACACATTCTACACCATATGCTTTAATATTTAGCCTAGAAATGTCTACATTGTATTGAATTTCCATTATATAGTAAACTTCTATTTAATTTTTTAGACATATTTATGCATGATCTTGAGTGTCAATTTATGCTAACAAAAATTAAGTTCATTTTAGATATCCATGATTTTTCTTTGGATGATTTGACTGTTTTAGGATCCTAAATTAAAATTTCAATATCAAAGGTTTGAAATTGACAGAGTAATTTAAAAATCCATAACACTAAATCCACAACATTTTTTGATGTGATCATATCTGAACGGGTTAGAATGACATTGATTTTAGCCCAATTCAAATCTAAGATTAGGCTAGAAATTTCTTAAGTTTTAGAAAAGAAAACTATAAGAAAATTCCTAAAAATTTTAGAGTCACCCAATTAATTTAAAAATTCTATGGAAGTTAATCTGGATATAGTCAAATTAAAAGGGCTGCTAAGATGAAAAGAATATAGCATTCAGAATGTTGATAGGAGTCTACTTCTATAAAATTTTGCCTTTTAGCTTAAAGAATGCTGGAGCATCATACTAGCAAGCCTAACAAGGATGTTTTTATGAATTTATCTACCAACAAATGGAGTGTTATGTCACTGATCTAGTAATTAAAATGCTCAAAAGAGATGATTATTTATACGACCTAAAAATTATTTTCCAATGATTACATCAATATATTTAAAAAATGAATACTCTAAAGAGTGCTTTCGACATCACTTCAGGGAAATTTCTGGGATTTGTGGTCCAACACTATGAAATCAAAATTTATCCCAGTAAAATTTAAACAATATTAGAAATTCCACCATATAGAATGCTTACTCAATAGAGATATTTGCAAGGTCGGTTGGCATACCTTAGAAGGTTTATATCAAATCTCTTAAGAAGATGTCAACCATTTGTGGCTTTATGCTTGAAAAATGTTTATGTCCAATGAGATGAAAACTATCGAAAAGCCTTTGATAGTATAAAACAGTACTTAACAAATCCTAAAATCTTAGTTGCACCTATCCCAGGAAGCCACTAATTTTGTATATAACAGTATTAAATGAATCTCTTGGCACCTTTCTAGCTCAAGTTAATCAGGAAGGGAAAGAAAATGCACTTTACTATCTCAGTACACATCTACTTTAAACTAAAGTTAACTATCCATCAATTAAAAAATATTATCTTGCGTTAATCTTTACTACTTAAAAGTTGAGAGGCTATATGTTGTCTCATAAGGTAAACCTCTTATCCAGAATAAACCTATTGCTATGCTTATTGATTCGTCTAACATTATCAGCTAGATTATCTTGGTGGTCGATAATTCTATTATAGTTGAAAACATATTTATTCCCCTACGTGTTATGAAAGGATAGACTATTTTAGATTTCTTAGCAACGCATTCAATCCTTGATGATTGTCTGATAAATGACTAACTACCAGATGAAAAAATCATTGAATTAAAGTCAAATGAAAAATCTACCTACAAATTTTAATTTAGTGATGCTGCCTCTTGCCCAAAAGGAACATCTCATGACACTTCCAAGGAAAAAGTTGGAGTCGTCATAGTTTTTCACTCCAGATAAAGGTTTAATGTAGTATTCATACAATATGTCAGAACCTTATATGAATAATGAAGCTGAGTATGAGGCTCTAATAATTGAGTTGGAGTTAATAATCTTAAATAAAATTTATGAAATTAAGATCTTTTAAGATTCACAGCTAGTGATCAACCAAGTGGCTAGAATATTCAATGTGCCACAAAAGAGTTTGATCCTGTATCATCAATATACAATGCATCTTCTTGAACAAATCCAAAATATATGACATACAAATCTCCCCACTTAAAGAACTCCATGGTGGATGCCTTAGTAAAGCCTGCTAAAGAATTTGCTTACCCTGAAGAGGATTCAATTTCAAAAGAGGTACAATGTCATAAGCCCTCTCACTAATAGCAATGAATATATAAACAAAAAATCCACAATTGAGGTGAAAATTATTTTTACAATAGATGATGAGAAGGTAGATTGGAGAAAATATTTCATCGATTACATGCAAGAAAATAAGCTCCCACATAATATATTAGCTTTGAATCAAATTAAAGGAAGTTCTCTCTCTTATATTTTAATCAATGACACCTTATGCAAAAGATCATTCAATCAAATGTGACTATAATGTCAAACTAAATCAAAATTATAAAAAATAGTAAGAAGTATATGCTAGATTATGTGGATTGCATCAATTTGGACATCAAAATAAATATGAAAATCAAATGCATGGGATATTATTGAAAATTAGTGATGACTGTATGAATGATGAACCTCATTGTCAATAATGTCATGTACACAGTGTTGTTCTACATTAACCATCAAGTGTCCTACATTCAATAACCATTTAATGTCCCTTTGAAAGTTAGGGTATAAATAGCATTTTGTTTGATTGATCCACCAACTTTTAGAGGTCACAAATTTATATTAGTAGCAACATACCATTTCTTATAGTGGGCAAAAATAGTTTCTCTAAAAGATGTCAAACCTCATCATGTCTTAAATTTCATCAAACACCATATCATATACCGATTCAGCGTTCCTCATTGGATCATATCAAATAATGGTCTATCATTCAAAACCACTAAAATAAATAACTTTACTATATATCATAATATCAATTGAAGCTTCTCAATAATCTATTACTCTGGGGAAAATAGTTTAGCTGAGGCTTTTAATAAGTCTCTAGTATAAATTCTAAATAAGACCTTAAATAATAATTAATGTCGATGGCATAAAAAGTTGGTTAAAGCTTTATGGGCCTATCAATCCATCTATAAAATTTTATTTAGTTTATGCCATATACTTTAATCTTTGGAGCATAAGCTGTTACTCTTTTAGGCGTGCACTGCCTTCACATAGAATTGCAGTAAACTATAATATTACATCATAAAAAAAAAACAAGACTTTTTCTAGAAAAGCTCAAAGCTTTGAAAGAGAAATGACTGCAAGCTCAAAAAAGCCTTGAGTTATATAATGCTAAAATGATCAAGTGCATGATAAATTGGTCTGCCTAAGAACTTTACAAGTAGGAGACTTGATCTTACTCCTGTGAATGCCTATTTTGGCACATCAAGAGATAAGAGATAAATTTAAACTGACATGAGATGGTCCATTCATGTTGGAGAAAGTCTACCATGGAGTTTCTTAACAGTTGGTTGATTGTAAAGGAAATCATTTCATGTTTCCTATTAATGGAAGATATATCAAGAAATATTATAAGAGATGCTATACTAAAAGAAATTTTCAATAAAGAAAATTTTAAAATTTAGATTTTTTGCACTATACAAGTTATACAACATAATAGGACTAGCTGATGAGACTAGGTTTAAAAATTTATGCTAGAACTAATTAATTTTAATGATATCCCAATGCTTATTTTAAATTATTTGGCTATTCTTAAGAATTGATATAATCTTTCTTTAGTTACACCTTTTCTTTTGAACTTTTATTGATTAGGGATGTGATTCCTTATATTCTCCAAATTTAACCAATTAAAAATAGTCATTAGGTGTATGCCCATTTTCATGGCATCCTATATGCTTCATTAAACAAACAAAGAATTTTTGGTATCAGTTCATTTTCATGGCTTCCTATATGCTTCATTGAACCAAAAATAATTATTAGGTTCAGTCTATTTTTATGGCATCCTATATGCTTCATTGAACTAAAAATAGCTGTTAAGTTTAAGTCCATTTTCAAGGAAAATAATATGCTTCATTGAACTAAAAATAGCTAATAAGTATAAATTCATTTTCATGGCATCCTAAAAGCTTCATTGAACCAAAAATATCCATTAGGTATAGGTCCATTTTCATTGCTTCCTATATGCTTCATTAAACCAAAAATAATCGTTCAGTTTAAGTCACTTTTCATGGCATCCTAAAACTTAATTGAACCAAATATAGTCATTAGGTTTAAGTCCATTTTCATGGCATCCTATATGCTTCATTGAACCAAAAATAGCCATTACTTACATGTCCATATTCTTGGCATCCTATGTGCTTCATTGAACCAAAAGTTGACATTAGGTTTATGTCCATTTTCATTGCATCTTATATAATTTGTTAAACCAAAAATAGTTTTTTTGTTTAAGTCCATTCTCATAGCATCTTATATACTTCATGGAACCAAAAACAACTATTAGGTGTAAACCTATTCTTAAGACTTTCTATATACTTCAAGTACAAGTCCACTTTTACGGCATCCCTTTCCAAAGTTGGTGTATGCTTTCTAAGTGATATATTATCTTCACTAAAATTTTGTTTTAAAGTTTAGCATAAGTCTCCCCATCAGCATCCTCTCTTTATAATTTTGATAGATTGGGATATGTTATTTCATCTTCTGATTCATCCAACATAATTTGCTTATTTAGAATAGATTTTCTTCTTAAGTATCAATCTAAATCTAAATAAAATTCAAATTTTAAATCATCTTTCACCCGCATGGTGTCAGATAAATCTTTCAGATTCATTTGATCATCTCGATCAATATCAACACATGTGATTTATTCTACAATTTCATCACACCTACTGGGATCCAATTGTTAATCTCATTTTCAACTATGATTAATCAAACTCTAAATCTTTAAACACACCAGCTTGTCTTTGGTTTAATTACTAGTTTAGATGTTTCAAATCTAACAACTTAACCCCAAGCTTCCTGAACTAAAGTCAAATAATCGTGAATCAATTCAAAACCTTAATCTATATTCAATCTACCGAATAAATTCCATTCTACATTTTTGCATGATAGTATGGCAATAGGATGAGCCATACACCATCATCGGTGTCGACTTCAGAAATTATTTCTACTGATTATTTTTTATTCATTTCTACATTCTAAGAATATATGTGATTAGGTCAAATTCGATTCGTCAAAAATTTTACGTGAATATGTCTCTTCGAAGCTTTCATGCATCCAATCATCACTCACATAATTTTTTTTCTAATTTTTTTTGAAGTCTCATTTTGAGAAACTGATTGCATCTTTGCGTCTAGCTAGTCAAGATGGATCAGTTGAGCCCATTCGTGCTCAAATCGGATATCGCCTAACATGTGTCAAGGATAGAGAATGTTAAGAGTTTTTTTTTAATAATTTTAACAATTAAAATAAACTAAAAATTTTATAAGCAGCTAAAACAAATTATCATTAACAAACCAAAACATAAGATTTTAATAAATAAAATCCACAAATCAGTACATAAAAATTAAAATTAAAAATATAAATATTTCTTTTTTTGAATAAATCCTAAAAATTTAAAATATTAAAAAATATAAATAAAATAAATAATATTAATGATTTGTAACAAATTAACTCAAAACTCATCTCGAGGAAAATTTAAGTCAAATCTAAGCACCTTAGATTAAATCGTGTAGAGTCTAACTAACTTAAAAGGTGAGATTCTTACATAATTTGGACTTTCAGTTTTGTCATTTCTAAAGAGAGAGAGAGCTTGCATTTGGTTTTCTCCATTGGCCATTCTAAAACTTTGAGCTAGCTTGGGCTCTTCTTGGGCTTCCCATTCCAATGAACCTAAAAGTGGCTGCTTGCATTATTGTTTTCTCAGGCTTGCTATTCCAAGATCTAAAAAGGCTTCTTGCATTTGTTTTCTCGGGCTTACCATTCCAAGAACTAAAGGGACACATGCATCGAAATCTTCTCGGGCCTGCCATTCCAAGCACCAAAGAACTTCTTGTCATTTCAAGGACCAAAAAGGGCTTGCATTTGATTTTATTTTTTAGGTAACATTATGTTTGAAGATGAGATACGCATACACACAACCAATACGCAAGACTTGAACCCAAGTCCTCTTAGTTAGAGAGGAAGTTACTAACCAAGAGACCAAGGAGAGTTGCATTTGCATTTGATTTTTGACTACTTGCCATAACAAAATGCAAAAAAAGTCTTAGCATTTGGTTCTTTTGATTAAGCATTCCAAAAGTAAACAAAAGAGAGCATGCATTTTGGATATTTTCTTCCGACAATTCAAAAAAAAAAAAAACAGTGGGATTCTATTCTCCATTTCAATTTTTTTCATTCCAAAACAAAGATGCGAAGGATGAAGTGAGATTTCTTTCTATTCCTTCCAGGTAGAATAAAGGCAGCAAGAGGGCTAACATATATAAGTTTTGGCTAAGATGAATGGGAAATCATAAGGTCTGCATGAAGGAAATACGGCTGAACTCATTTCTTTCCTAAAGGTTAAGATGTATATCATCAAAATAAGTTTACTTCCTATTTGTAGTTAAGGTTAAACCATTACTATCTCATTCCTTTTGAAGTCAAAGTTCCTCAATCATATGTTGGTGGTTTATATAATGACTTTACTCTTTAGTTGTCAACTGTGCTGATGAAATAAAGTATATCTTCTTGTCATGAATCTTATACTGAGAATTCAGCTTTGCCAATCAAAGCTGCTATCTATATGAATACAAATGTGCTTTGCATATTGATTACAACTCCATTTATGAATTTCAATAAGAAATTAAGGAAGATGATTATATGGAACTTGTGAATATCTTCTCATATTTTGAACACTACAGAAAAATCATTTCTTTCCGATGGCTGAATCTTTTGGAAATGGTTGAAAATTCGTCGGTAATTCATATTTCCATCGGATTTTTGACGGATTTTGTAGCGTCGGTAAACATCACGTCGGAAATAAAATTCCAATGGATTACCGTCAAAATATGTCCGTCAGAGATATTTCCGACTTATTTTCGATAGATATAATCCAATGAAAAGTTGAACATGACGAAATGAGAAAATTGGTGAATTTTCCGACGGATTTTTCTGAGTTCCGACGGCTTTCCGACGGATTTTTTTGCAACAGATTTTTGCACTAGAAATTTCGGCATTGCTTATATATTTTAATATGCCACAAGTTGTATAGTCATAAATATGAAAGCACATTGACAGATTAAAGTTCATTTGCTTA
>JAJBZI010004620.1:0-10077 GCA_021234465.1 Dendrobium hybrid cultivar
AGGGCGGTTTTGGGGCGTGGGAAGGGGTGGCCGGCGACGTGGAGGGGTGTGGGGGCTCGGCTAGGGAGGAAAAGGGGCGGACAGGTGGTTTGTAGGGGTGGCGAATACGTCCAACTCGACAATTGAGTCGATTTGTTAGCCTATTATGTGATCGGAGCAAAAAAAAAAGAGGGGAAAATCAGTAAACAAAAAATAACTAACTGAGAGTCTCATCCCAGACGACGACTGTCGATCACCAAGAATCTCGCCTCCGCGAAGACTGTTGGAATTGAGTAAAACCAAGAGTCGAGCCCCCGGCTCTCGACTGTTGGCACCAAGAGCCTTGCCACAGCGATGACTATTGAATTTTATTTACCCTAATCACCAAGGGACTTTTATTCCCAGAGTCGTGCCCCCGGCAACGACTGTTGGACCCAAGAACAACTAAAATCTATATCATTCCACCATCCACCATACAAGAACACTAGGCCTCTTTATATAGGCCTCAAATAAGTACAAAAGACCAAAGTACCCCTAGTAACTATCATAACTTCCCTCTAAGTGAGAGCAAAAATGTAAACTAAAACAAATGACCCGAATACCCTCAGGTATACAACATGGACTTCCCTCAAGGGAGGAGTAAAACAGAAAAAATAGTCCTAATAAAATAAATACAACACATAAACACATACAAATACAATGACTAAATCTGGGCCGTCGATTTATGACGCCTCCTGTGATAAATGTGTCAAGTCTTCTTGTCGATGTCTGCATCACTAATTTAAATAATTTCTTCTATTTAGCCAAATGTAAGATTTGTAATCCCTAAAATTCTCCTTTGATTGAATTAATTTAGTTCATATCATTCATGATGGTTGATACTCTCATAGAATTAGAATTCTCCGACATGAAGAAGAACGAAAGGAATTAAGCCAAAAAAATGAACCATCAGAAATTGGGGGCCTAACCTAGAGCTCTAATAACATGTGGAAAATAGGAGAATGCCAATTTCTTGCTTGCATTATCGTTATTCAAAGTATATTTATACATAGAGATATATAAACATCTATTGAAAGAGTAAAAACTACAATTAAAAAAATAAATATTTCCTACAGCTCCATGAATCTGTGTGCTCCAGATTTCAATCTTTGAAGCCAATTGCCATTGATCCGTTGGCCTCCCCCTCAATATTTTATTGTCATCCAATTACAATAAGTTGGACCGCTAATCATTGCTTCATACCTCACATCTCTAGCATGCAATTACTCATACTTTCCTCTTGAAATTGTTTTTACTGCTGTCATGGCAGCAACCGACATTCACCAACACAATCGTATTATATGTAACTCGTTTCTCTATAACAGTTATTATTCAAGAATATAATGCCAACTATTTCAAAAAAAGAAAAGGGAAAAGATTACAGTTCAGCCATCATTTGACTAATACATATAAAAGGTCAGCATAAGGATCCGTTAATGCTATACATCCTAATTTAATGGCTTCATTTGATTTTTTTCATAGTTTTCACTCAGATGCATATTCAGCAACACCAAATAGCACATCCTATAAATTATGTGTGAAAAATTTTTAATTATGATTACACAATCAGAAACCAGTGAAAAATACTATTTTCCATTAAAACGTGAAAAAACTTGATCATTGCAAACCTGAGTGATCCGAAAAAAATTACAAGTAAACTCAGGGTCAAAATAGATGCTGAAAACTGCCCTAATATATTAAAAAGATAGACAAAATTAAATATCCAACTTAAACAGGGAGATGATATCTAAATCATACGCTGAGATAAATAAGAATTGTGTTCATATTGAATACCAGCTCTAAAGCAATGGATCAAGCATGTATGCACATATAATAAATCCATCAACTTTAAGTCAAAATTCGAAAGACTGATAATGGTTCACTGTTTTCAAGTTTATGCCTTACTTTTATTGGATTTTCAGGAGCTTTTGAAGAGCTACGGTTCTTCTGTCTGACAAAAATCTGCAACAAAAAAAAAACAAAGAAGTGAAAACATATATCCAAAGCATGAAATTTGCATTATAAATTATGAAAAAGTAAATAGATCCTATATATACAAAAACCTAAGTGAAATTGCTTTACGAATCACTTATCGCCGGCAAAAAATATCTTGCATGCACGTAAAACATATTGAAACAAGCTCCAACAACAAAACTAAGGATTGTGGTTGTGGCTTACGATATAGGCATGAACCAAATAATGTTTTTGGTGTTGTCCCATCTTAGTTGGCAAAGATGTTGCGTGTTGCTCAAGCAAAAGGAACTTTAATGTTCAACTACCATGAAAAGCATTTACATTTCTTCAATGCATCACCTTCACTTATTTTAGCTTTTATCTGTCTATATTTTCTTCAAGTGATTATGATCTTCTTTGGGCCTTTTTAATTTGATTAGAGGAAAAATGAATGCAGTAAGGGATTATGCATGCCTTAGTGTGCACATGCAAAGGTACACAAACACGCATGCATGCACATATTAAAGTGCATCTAATAAACGCACAATACATAGATTATGAATGTTTAAGCGAGCACATGCAAAGACACACAAACCCAAATGTATGCACACATAAAGATCATACCAAAAATATCCACACATGAGCTCAAACTACAGATACAAACACCAATTTAGGATAAGAAATCAAATATGAATGCAATACCCAAAAAAATATGCTCACACAGCATACATAGATCAATAGTCACATGAAATTAGCCGAAACAGATACAATTTTATTGCCAAAATACTTGAACAAGATTAGCAAAAACTAGCAACCCAACAATGAAATGAATAATGTAGAAAATAATAGTTTGTTACACTACAAAAATGAAATTAAGTCGCAACATTTTGAGGGGAAAAACTAGCTCTAAATTTATCATCATCCTCAAAACATAACTAAGTGTAACCTAAAGCTACGAAGAACAAAAAAACAAAACTATGACTGGCAAATGGTTTCAGAAAAGATTCCCTATAAAGCTAGAGTACATGGACAATGTCTCCTAATATCTTTAAAATATGAAACTGTGCTAACTAGGGCAATTCTCTCATTATACCCCAACTGACCAAACCATCCTAAAGCTCAAATAAAAATTAAAAAGATTTTGGTTCCCAAAATATGAATGAAGTAGAATCTAATAAAGCAAAATACTAGGAAAAAGCAGCAAAAATAAACTTAAATGTAAGAAACGATGTGCAACATTATTAAGCTTAAAAGTGGGTAACAAAGGAAATAACCTGATGAGTAGATTTACACGGAAGAAAGTGATGTTGTATTGCCAACCAATCATTGTTGTGCTCCATTATTCCCATTGCTAACAAACTGCATTATATTTACTCAAAGAGTGAAGATAGAGGATTCCACAATATATGCCAATTAAAAGGTGTTATACAGTAAATATCCAATACAGGAATACAAATTGAAGGATTCGATTATATTCCACTGAATGCCTACCAGCATAGAAGAAGCAAGAGAAGCTTGAAGAAACCTTGACAAAAAATGGTTGTATATATTGCAAGAAAATGCGAAGAGCGCTTATTAAAACCTCAAACTCTAACCCAAAAGGATTAAATAAAAATAATTAGCAGCATATAAATAAATGAAATATGTTCATAATTCTGTTCTTGGAACATCCAACTTTCTTAAAGCCTTTTTCATAACCATTATACATCGTCAAACCCCACTTCTCTTCTACAATATTGACATCTAGATCAGCAGTAAACTATATAGCATTATAAATTGGACACACAAATAATATAAAAAGAGTTTAAATGTAAAAAAATCTAAATAAAATAGGTCAAAGCAGCATATCATATAAATGATATGACGACAATTTTCAAAATAAGAATAACGATAGCCAAACAAATGATATAATGACAGTTTAAAATATGCCAGAAAATTTTAAATAGAATTGGTCATAAATTACAAAGAATTATAAGAAATGAATAAGTTTTGCATAGTGCAGCAACCTTATTATTCTCATATACAAAGAAGTTAAACACATGATTAGGTCTAAAAAATACATGCTGCAGTGTGTGATTAGTACGCACCCATCTTCTGCATCTGTGAATAGCACACGATTTGCAACAGCTGGTGTTGGAGGCTTATGAGGAAAAAGTGCTGCATTAAACAAATGAAGAAACCTCTGTGCCAACTTAGCAATATCAGCAGGAACAAGAGCAACCGACTGTTTCATGGTACTCTCCACAAGCGTAGCAGCCAGTGATTTCTTAGGCTGCTGTTGACTAGATTGGATTGAACAAGATGAACTAGGTAAAACGGTTGTCAGTGTTGAAATGGATTCTCCTGGAAAGTTGCTGCCTGCATTATCTAGAGGGGCTGACATTGGTAGGGAAAAAAGAGGCTCTTTACACGAATGACTCTTTACAGTACCATGTTGCAAGCAACTCTGTCTGTGCATTGATACAGCTGCAGAGTCAATAAAATACAATTATTAAACACATTGTATAAACAAGAAGCATTGTGCTTAAAATTAAAACTGCTGGGAATCCAACTAGTCACCAACTTTCTTTAACATCGGCCAAGTAATTCTTAGCTAGCCGAAGTGGAGCTAGATCAAGAATAGACAAAACAGTGTTATTATCAATTACAGGTGTCCAGTAACAACTAGCACTTTGATTTGAATCAACTTGTACGGAGGAATGAAGATTTGAAGACTGAAAACAGAACGGAGGATAAGGAATCTTCCTCCAGGACAGTGACATTTCATATCTTTCAATCATTTCTGATATCAACTTCCGCAAATCATTGGCAACTTGCTGTCTGGAAGGATCAAGAACACAAACAGAGAAAACTTGGAGAAGAAGTTGAACATGTTCATGTATTAAACAGTATAGCTGTCCGATTTGGCAAGCTGTAAACCCATTGATAAGTTCAGTACCAGAAACAGATGCAGAGCAATGAGAAAAAGAATTAGGTGAAGGCATTTTCCATGCAAAAGAAGGAAAATGAGGTCTCTGTAAATTGGACACATATGGCAATATAGGACGTAATGTGGCCTTAGACTGTCCCAACAAAAACTTCTTGCTCTTTGCAAACTCCTTTAGTCGTTTCTTTTGCCTGGTCTCTGGCACATGAGCCTCTCCATATTGCTTTCCACTATGTTCTGTGCTACAGCCAGTGGTTTCCTCGACATCACTCTCAAGTGCTTCTTCAAGTTCAACTTCAAAGTCAGCATCATTTTCTTCATCTTCATCAAAAGTTCTCTCTCCTTTACCTGCTTGCTCATTTCCATCTCCATCCAAAAGAACAGCAGCAAGAAATTTGTTGTATTCTTCTTCCTCATCAACATTATGAAGGTCGTCATCATCATCTGACTCTTGAAGGAATGTCTCTAGTTCTTCAAGTGTGTAGTTTGCAAGTGAGTGTCGAGCCCTAGTACGCCTGCAAATAGCGTCATCATTATCATCCACAATACGCTCATTGATGTTTTCTTGATAGGAAGTCGCATCAAGCACATTTTTCTTTGAAGGAACACCAGCACCATCTCTTCCATTAACAGCAGAAATTTCTTTAATATAAGTCAGCATTTGTAGCTGTTTGATTGATTTCCCAGCTGCATCATCAAATTGCATTATAGATTCCTCAGCCTCATTTATGGATTCTTGGCTATAGATATCTATCTTCTCCTCGAGTCTTGTAGATGAAGAGCTGAGTTTTCCATCTGAAGAGCTTTGGGTACGTTTACAAACAGCAACACATGGGCCTTCATTTTCAGAACTCAAACTAGAAGAGGCTTCTGAAGGTGTTTCTCCTCTCAAAAGCGGATTGAAGTCCAGGTCATCCTCTTCTTCATCCTCTTGAGCTTCTATATGCATATTATCACACATCACCATAATGCTTTCAGCTAAAAAGTTCAGGTTGAGCTGATTAAGATGCCCTGCAAATTTATGGTGGCAACTATGGTATATTACATCACCGGAGTCAACTCAAAAACCACAATAAGAAGAAAAATTATCAAGGAATACAAAAAATAGTATCTAACAAACAAATTCAAACAAGCAGTGCATGTTTCAAAATATAAGCTCATGAAAGCAATAGTTACTGCACTCTAAGAAAAAATGGAGTGTGCAAGAAATAAGTACATTCATGCATAAATTCAATTCATGACAAAGAAGTAAATATATAAAAAAATCACCTAAAGGTGTGACAACTACACTTTTCAAATTGTTTGGACTGACCCCAAAAAAATGCAATTTAAATTTTTAAATACTTGAAAAAAACAAATAACATTATCTTTATCAACAAATAAACACATTAGTTATATTGGGCAGGTTGCTTTGTCATTCTCAGGCCAAAATAATTTTTTTAAAGACATAAATCTTAAAAAATAATAGTAAGAACAAATCAGAATACCATTAGAGATCTATGTAATTTTAATGTAATTTAACAAACATTAAAAATCATAATCATCATCCGATTGATAATCCCGTAGCGACAATATAGTCAAAACTATGTTAATAAGAGCTGATTTTATTCCAATATCATCTACAACTGTTTTATCACAAGATCTCACTGATCTCAGTCAATTTCCCGAACTTGTGCAAAAATTATACATGTTTGTTTATTTGTGGGCTTCAATAGCCGCATGCAATGCTTCAATAGAAGATTGGCATAGTTGATCAATATACTGCCCATAGGGATCAATGAAAGACGTATTAAGTATATATATCCAAGAGATTTCTCTTGCAATGAATGTGGTTTCAAACATGATTTATCTTAATTATGGGAGTTGAGATTTCCCAAAGAGGTAAGACTCCTAAGGTTAATTACATCCTGGGCATATACGATAATACTCTCGATTAAGGAGTTAATATTTGTGTTCAAACCAATTATTATCAATGTAAATATAGTTGGGTCAAAGTCATAATGAGTCCTATAGGACTTTATGGAGGATGATGGGTCTAAGGAATCAAGAAATGTAAACTCAAAAGAACTGAAATGGATGTGAAGAGAGCTTATAACTCCCATTGACCATAAGGAGATGCCAAGAATTGTACATACAATGCCATGTGGTAGCGCCCGTTCACAGGAAAAGGAATGAACTAAAAGAGGAAAGTGAGGATTAATCTACCAAGTGGGCATTACGCCCCTATTCAAGATCCCGTGAGTTTATCATTCCAAGTTTGTTGGTGCCCTTATCTGCTTTGTCATGTGACGATTTGAGAATCCTTATTAACAATCATATCTTACCTCCTCCAAGGGACCTCGTAGACTAAGGGTGTAGACCTAATTTTGCATAGGAGAGAGCTTTACCAGAGGATAAGACTTTAGTAGAGGAAGAATCAGTTGCAATTCCTCCTCCAAAATATTACCTTTTTTCTAAATTGGTAGAGCCTCCCATAGATTCCTCAACATTTTCAGCCACATCTTCTATAGCCTCCTTCTCATCTTTAGCTAATAACTCATCACAGGACTTACCCATATCCTCCTTAACTATCATGTTATCAGATTCTGGCTCATCCTTCATTTTTTCGATAACTTTCCTAGAAGCAACAAGAACCTCTCCTTCAACCTCCTCAGCATCCTCAACAAATTCCACATTAGACATAGCATTTAAGATATCAAATTTATTCGATGAAGTGACATATAGCACTTCTTCAATAGATCGAGAAGGTGCAAAAGATAATGCATCATTGATAACACTTGAATACTTAAGATTTGGAATTGGAACAATAACCTTTTCATTTATAGTGTCGTTAGCAGTTCTCGCATTAGCATTAGCATAAGAAACAGGTAAAATATCAAAAGCATGTAAAACAGCAAGAATATCACCCGCTAACAGGCTATTAGTAGGAGTAGCAGAATTTAGAGCCTTAGATATAGGAAGATATATCTGTATGTGTTTAACTGATACTTTTCTATTTAAAGGTAGGTTTGGCCCATGTCTGGAACTCCTACGTCTAAAAGAGTTATGCAAACTGTTATCTATGTTAGCTTTATAGGTATTAGCAATTTTAGTAGTAGGCCTTTTAGGACAAATAGAGGCTGCATACATCAAAGAGCTGCATGAGCAGCGTAATGGTCGTCATTCATTCATATTGCACAAGTATATTGACTAATCTACCTTCTATAGTTACCGACATCTGGATATTGAGTATCGTTAGTAACCTGGACACAAACTCTTGCAGAAGTTAAACTAGAGCTACTAGCCATTAAGGAGTCGACAAAGAGGAGAGAACCAATACGGTTAGCATTTCTAGAAATTCATATCTGAGACCAGCAAGCGATAGGTAGATTTAAAAGCTTAACCCAAATTGAGATGAAAGTGAACACTTCTCAAACAGGCATAAAATGGGGAGACCATTTTTGAAAAATGAATGGTATTCCTAAGATGAAACATGCACCATTAGATCAAACCATCTCATAATCCTCTATGGCCGAGAAGTTAATAAGAAAAAAGCCATCAGCTAGTGCAAGCAACTTAAATGAGCCTCTTAACTTCCACATTTTAAGAAACGATGAATAAAGAAACTCATAAGGAGGTCTTAGGCCTACTGAATAGCCTTTAAGTGACATTCTCCATTTCTCAGTATTATCAGCAATGTCGACTGAAGATTAGTATTTCTTCAGCTGAACTATGGCCAATCTTCTATTGAAGCGTTGCATGCGGCTGTTAAAGCTCATAGATAAACAAACATGTATAATTTTTGCACGAATTCGTGAAATTGACTGAGATCAGTGAAATATTGTGATAAAATAGTTGTAGATGATATTGGAATATAATCAACTCTTATTATGTTTTGTAATTAACATAGTTTTGACTGTATTGTTGCTGGGCGATTATCAATCGGATGATGATTATGATTTTTAATGTTTGTTAAATTACATAAAAATTATATAGATCTCTAATGGTATTCTGATTTGTTCTTACTATTATTTTTTAAGATTTATGTCTTTAAAAAAATTATTTTGGCCTGAGAATGACAAAGCAACCTGCCCAATATAACTAATGTGTTTATTTATTGATAAAGGTAATGTTATTTTTTTTCAAGTATTTAAGCATTTAAATTGCATTTTTTTTGGGTCTGACCAAGCAATTTAAAAAGCGTAGTTGTCGCACCATTAGGTGAGTTTTTTTTTAATATTTATTTCTTTGTCATACCACCCTCGTACGAATGATTAACAAAATAATTTTTTTTGCATTTCAAAATGATGACTTCCAATTCATCCAAAATGCATTTCTTCATGGTGATTTAAAGGAGGAAATCTACACGGATTGTTCACCTAATTTTGGAGGAGGCCTTGCAACCAACAAACTCTATAAACTGAAAAATATATTATACAATATCAAACAAGTGATGTAAGCTTGATTTGGAAGATTTGCAAAAAAAATAGAAAACACAGGTTACAACAAAAGTCAAGGAGAATATACTTTGTTCACTAAACACTTTGGATCAAGTGGAAGTCATCATTTTATTGGTGTATGTGAAAGATATAATTATAATAAGCAATAATTGGCGAGAAAAAGAATTTGAAGTAGTGTTTGATCAAGAATTTGAGATAAAGCAATTAGATAAATTAAAATCTTTTCTAGGAATTGAGGTGGCCGGCTCACAACAAGAAATATTCATTTCTCATCAAAAGGAAATGAAAATTTGATTGTAAATCTACTTAAACACAAAATTGATCTAAATCATAAATTAGGAGAAAAAAAAGAAATCACTATATCCAAAAATGCAACAAAGATTAATGGGAAAACTTATTTATCTTGCCTATAAAAAGTAAGATATAGCCTATCACGTGAGATAAGTCAATTCATGCATGATTCAAGGGAAGTCAACGTGCAAGCTAAGTTCTTTACTACCTAACAGTTAATCCTGGAAAGAGAAGTTTATTTAGAAGAAACACAAAGTTGGCCCTTGAAGCCTACATAGATGCAGACTATGCACGTTCTAAAGTAAGAATTATGAATTCACATAAAAGAAGGAATCAACATTTATTGCACTTTTTATAAGAAATTTTAGATGTTCTTTTGTAATAAGATTTATTTGCCATCTCAATTTAATGAAATTATTTCTTATGAAATAAATGTGTTTGGGACGCATG
>JAJBZI010004647.1:0-13161 GCA_021234465.1 Dendrobium hybrid cultivar
TGTTATCCATGTATTAATGTTTTATTTATTTGCTTGGGTGTTTGAAGGTCAGATGTGTATTTAATGGAAATGGGAAGTTGGTGGAGGATCTTGTTTTGGCTGCCAAGGAAGGTGTGTTTGTGAATATTGATAGCGAGTTTGACCTGGAAAATATTGTTACTGCAGCGAGAGTGGTAGGGAAGAAGATTCGAGTTTTGCTTAGAATAAATCCAGATGTAGATCCTCAGGTATGCTGTGATATGTTTGATATATTGACTCAAAGGAAGCTCTTAGAAGTTGATTTATTTACTCTCTTGTTTTTGTTTGTGCAATCAAAGAACTGAGAATCTTACAACTTCAGGTAATTAGAGTCAACGACTTTTGTAATTTCATATCTGTTTGTTAAAGAAATTCATTGTGCAATATTTGCACGACCATCTTCCTGTTTATAACTAATGCTTGTCTATGCTAAATTTTCTTATGTTTGTTTTTCTCATCTCAATGTAAATGAGATACCTTGTTAATCAATTTTGCTCTCATTTGGTTATGCCTACTCACTCAAAAATTTAAAACTTGCATCTTTGCATGAATGCAGCCGTTTTCAACACAAATGCCTCATTAGCTCCCTTTTTTTTGCTGAATTCTGTTGTTATTTTTATGTTACTAACTTGTTATGATAAATTCTAGAAGTTGAACTTAGGAAGAGTTTTGCAGCTACTTAATTTGATAACTATACTAATTAATGGATTCTCAGTAGGTTAACAAGTAAACAAAGGTTTGTCTATGGAAGCAATCGTATCTCAAAATGACCTATTCCCTTTTCCATCGAACTCTGTTTGCACTGATTTTTACTTACCTAGGACGGGATCGACTTGTTCCCTGGTTTACTTTAGAGCTGATGGCTCATTAAAAAGTGTGATTACTTGTTTCCAATCACCTATTTCTTCCAGTTAGTATTTACTTAAGGATCAATCCTGTACATGGCATCTTATAAACCCAATATATAAAGAACTTTTGATTATCAAATAACAAATTGAATGGAGACTCCTACAAATTAAGCTAACTTTTTTGTCAAGTTGTTGGGTTATGTCAGCATTTTGAAGATGCTTTTCAACGAACTCCAATATTTTCTTGAATGCTGATCTTGTATTGTTCGGAAAATCTTTTTGCATGTCATTTTCCAACCATAACTTGCCTTTTTGGCTGAATGATTCAATAGTTTTATTTGGTCAAACTTGATTTCATATGTTCTTTCCTTTCCATCAGGTTCATCCTTATGTAGCGACAGGCAACAAGAATTCCAAGTTTGGCATTAGAAATGAGAAGTTACAATGGTTTCTAAACACTATAAAGTCTTATCCAAATGAACTCAAACTTGTTGGGGCTCATTGCCACTTGGGATCAACTATTACTAAAGTAAGTGCACTTTGTACTTTTCATCTATCTTTGAAATACTTTCATCTCAATATTGTTCTATGGAATTTGTATTGTGTTAAGCATGTAATTATTGCACTGATAATAATTCTGATTATTCTCCATTTTTGTTGATTTCATTGCCACAACAACATTATTTTAATTATCTTTATTTCCTTAATTGCTTCTATGTTATTTGCTTCTTGCTCGATTATCAATAAAATCTCTTTTAGCTACGTCCCCTGTTTGTGACGATACATTAATTTTTCTTTATGTTAAGGAATTTGACCGCTGCAAGAAGTGTAATTTTTAAGAATCAATGTTTATTTCTTCTATTTGGTTATTTAGAATCACCGTGTTCTGCACACCAACATCATGTTGATTATTCTTTTGTGTTTTCGGGTCGGGTTGAAAGTTGACACCCTTACATTTTCCTCCTTCCTTATTTTTACTCTCGACACTCACTAATTTCTCTTTTTCATTAATCAATGATTTAAAGATGGAAGCTTTTACATCTTTTGATATCCTTCAACTCACTTCCCAACTATCAAAAGGTAAACTCTCTCCTTCAAATGATCAAATTCGAGATAATATTCTCTATTTTCAAAGTTGTATCTATATCAGTAAGTCTTATTCTTTAAAAAAATCAGATACTCACTGAATTTCATTCTACACCTCTTGCTGGCCATTACGGTATTCTCAAAACCATTAAACAAATCTCTTCAAATTTTTATTGGTCTGGATTCCATAAAGATGTTATTGATTTCGTTAATAATTGTCTTACATGCCAAGAAATACAAACCTCTACCTTGCCTTTCATTGGTGTATCAACTCCTTTACTCTTTCCATTACAAAATTGGGAAGATTTATCTATGAATTTCATTACTGACCTACCTAACTCAAAAGGGTACATCACCATTTTAATAGTAATTGATTGTTTGTCCAAATATGCTCATTTTGGCCCGTTACCTCTTAATTTTTCTGCCTCTCAAGTATCTGAACTTTTCACCAATATCATAGTTAGATTGCATGGCTTTCTTAAAACAATTCTTCGACCGCGACAACATTTTCTATAAGCCATTTCTGGCATCATATTTTTGCCTTGAGTGACACTACTCTTCACTATAGTACTGCATATCACCAACAAATTGAGGTCTTCAATCATTATTTAACATAATATCTTCGTGCATTTATACCAACTATTGTCCGATTATGATTTATCTTTCTTATTGGGCTGAACTTTGTTATAATACTTCTCTTTATACGGCTATTCAAATGTCCCCTTATCATGCTTTATATGGTCAATTATCTCCATCAATTCCCACATATCTTCGTGGTACTTATAACATTTACGCTGCATACACCTTATTAACAAAACATGACACCCTTTTATAGCACCTTCGTTAGAAGATGTCTCAAGCTCAAAATCAAATGAAAATAATGGTTGATCGCCATCAAAAGGATTTGTAGTTCTCAATAGGAGATCTAGTCATGGTTAATCTACAACCCTTTAGGCAAAATTCCGTTGCCTGCCAAACACATTTCAAATTAGTTAAATGATATTTTGGACTTTTTTCAATTCAAGTGTTATTATTAGCGCAGTGGCTTACCGCCTAACCCTTCCTTTTAATAGCAAAATCCATCCTGTTTTTACTTTTCTCTTCTCAAACCATTTAAAGGAACCCCTCCGCCGACTTCTGTCACACTGCTAAATCTTACTTATAATGATCAACCACTCATTGTTCCTTATGCCATTTTGGTATCTTGTATTATAAAGACTCTTGGTCAATCTTATTTTCAAGTTTTTTTTTTTTCAATGGAAATCAAATAGACTGGGGGATGCCAGTAAAATTTTGCAGCACTTCCTTCTTTCTTTGCGTCTCTCAACCTTGAGGACAATGTTGTTTTTCATGGTGATGGAGTGTTAAACATCAATATATTTCATTGGTTCCTAATATGTTACAAGCAAATTGAGAAAAATGAGCCACAAACATGAATGACCAACAAACAATCATCAACGTCTATCAAAGAAGAAGAAAAATTCAAAATAGTCAAGATTGATAACATAAAAAATGGTCTATAAATATGTAATGAGATTTACTTTATTTTTGTTCTTTTAGTGAGATAGACCGAGTCTATCTATTTTATTTTAAGATAGGCCATTTCTATCTCATAAACTTGGTCTACCTAAGTAGTATAAATAGCCCCTATTGTAATCAAATAGCATGAATGAAAAATTTATGGTTTCCTCTCCTTTCATCTTTTCTATTTTCTCTTGAGAGTCTACACTTACTCTAAATGTGCCTCACTTCTTAAGCCTCCAAGAAGCATATCAGGCGACAAATTAAATGATGAAGAAAGCATGGCTGATGGTGAATATGGAATATATAACCCTATTTGTTAGATTTATCCATGCATGCTATAAACTTAGTGGTTAATTGCTTTTGTTATTTGAACATGTTTTTAGATTTTTTTTGAAAACAATTTAGTAAGATTTTTAAATTTGACATGCAGCAATATTTGAATTTATTGATTAGTTTGTCGATACAATTTCGTGCAATGGGTATATTTTTTACACTAAAAATTTCTTTTGTCATCTTAGTTATATATATTTTAAAGTGAAATATCATGTTTTTTATTGATTTATGTTGCTTGAGTGAAATCCCAAATGACACCCACTGTCAGGGATGTTGGGCGCTTTACCTATTAGTTCTTTTCATATAATTTGAAAAAGATGCATAGCGCTTTTCATGTCATTTGAACAAGATGCATGTACACTTTGTGATTCGAGCATCTTCTATGGATGATTTGAAAATGAGCGACATGCAATATGTGCTTAACATGATTATGAGAGCTATTTCTCATGACACCAATGTTGCATTTTTAGATTACTTGAAAATGAGAAATAAGTACGCATGCATAATATCCATGGAAGCTCACCATAAACGAGATTCTGTGATCAAGTGGTGGATGATTTTCCCTTTTATTTAATCTTTGTTTGCTTTCAAGGAAAAAATTGACTACTAGATATGGCGGAAGTAGAAATTACTTGAAAAAAGGTATTAAATAAATGACAATAGACATCTCCTGTTAATGTAAAGGTGACACTAGTGAATTAAGTTATGAAGGCATTCTCACTTAGATTAGGAAGAAGATAGAATTCCTCTGTTATATTCGATCCAAAGGGGCTAGAAGAGTTCAGGACGTTGGTTCTTTTACAGTAATATGCCTGCTTGACTTCAACTTCCAAGAGACAAAATGAAATGATTTGTCTCAGAACTAGCACTTTTTGTTCTCGTCAAAAAAGAACGATCCGATCGCTTGAACTAAGACTGCATATGTTGGATCGGACAAAGGAAAGCTGATTTTAATAGGACCATCTCAAGATGACATCAATTTGAAGTTGTATAAAAAAAGAATATCATAACAAGTTTCTTTTTCAACTTCTCGATGAAGCTTGCTTATGGCACTGTGGCATGGAACCGCTTAGCTTTACCTGTCCCTTAGTTTTGTTAGTTTGGGTGTTCTGCATTTTTCTTCACTTCACAATGATTAAAAAATAATTTTTATCTTAATAGCAGTTCATTGTTTTGTGCAATTATTTTTAGCATTATCATTCTTTCTTTCATGTGCATTTTGACAGTAGGATTGCTTTTCTATTTCTCTAACATTATTCATCTTTCACGATGACGGGAATCATGAATTTTTGATCCAATTGAGGATTTTGATTTCCTTCATTATTTATGCGACTTGTCTAGATCGCTCATTATTTTTGAGTGCTTTCTCTTAATTGAACTTCAGAAGCTACTTTGCTAGGATAGGATTTGAGGTTTATTTTTTGGTCTGTCAGTCTACGTATTATCTCTATTATGTATAATACGTTCTGCAATGCTTTTGATTTGATCAGATTTGGGCCTTAGCTAACATGCTTTGAAGAGGTAGTATATTTAGAATTTATTTCACTGCTGGCCCGAACCTCCCCCATCTCTGATAAGGAATCTTGCATGATGATTTTACCAAGAGGTTTGAGAAGCTTCTCATGGACTTCAAATCATTGGAGGTGATGATTTCCTCCCAAGTTGATGCTGATGCTGAGAAGTTGAAGGTAGCTGCGAAGAGATTGTGGGTTAAGAAATTTGAGGCCTGGTTGAATTGGTTTGTAGTCACACTACAGTGTTGCCCATTGAAATTCCCCTTTCTTCACATGGATAAGTTGAAAAATAAAAAAAATAATGCAATATGTATTTTCTACAACTCTGGACGATCTTAAGATGTGAGATGAGTAATATGCGATTTTGTTAGCAATTTAGATTACCTAGTGTCTGGTTAGATTTCCTTCATTAATTTGTGGGAAGCTTTAGATATTTTGTTGGCCTTATCAACATCACCATTATCCTACTCATTATCATGGCCATTGGCCTTTTCCTCCTATTTGGACGGCTTCTTTATTTTGCCCATCATTTCTGTTGAATACTAGATAATCATCTTTAAATGTTAGATCTTTCGTGGCCATTATTTACTGTCAAGATTATTTATATGGATGACTATCTGCTGTTATACTAAGATATTATCGCCTTGTTTTATATGGATTACTATCTGCTGACTTGATAAGATGCTATTGATTTTCTATGCACTTTTTTATTGCTTGCATATGGAGGATCTACTTGTCATCGTAAGAAATTTTTTATTCAACATTTTTTTTTTGAAAAGATCAGCAATTCCACACTCTGTGCTTAAATTGCTGTTAAATTGCAATGAGAAATGGGAAGAAAAGTGGCTCTTTAAAAACTCAGCTGACTCTTTAAGCCTAGGATTTTTTAGTGTAAATTCTCATTTAGAAATAGAAGTTGAGTCATTGCTATTCACGAAGTTTATATTGGTGGTTTCTTTTTTTCCTAATTTTTTTATAGGTTGATATATTCAGAGATGCTGCTATCCTGATGGTCAATTACATTGATGAAATTCGATCTCAAGGTTTTGAAGTTGAATTCTTAAACATTGGAGGTGGTTTAGGTATAGATTACTATCATGCAGGTGCCATTCTTCCAACACCAATGGATCTCATCAACACTGTAAGAATCGCTTCTTCTTTTCTTTACTGTGATTTTCTAATATTTTATGTGTATATATTTTTTAAAGTTAAAGAACGCAGAAAAATTATCCTAAATTGATTACTTGTTAATGTATTATTAAAGAATATGATAAAATTTAGCAGTAAAGAATTGGGAGGTCTAGTGAAGAAAGTTGGTGAAAGTAACCAAAGGGATATTTTAATTTATGAGCTTTTTTAATTATGCACTTGACTTGTCAAAACCATCGACTTTACATACCATACCTTGCAATTGAGATGCAAATGCAATAGCTCCTTGTAATCATAAAGTAGGCTAAATTGTACCTTGCGTTTTTGAGTTTGAGGTAATTTTCTATCAAATTTCTAAAATTTTTGCTGGGGTAAAAGAGATTGGAATAGCATCAAGATATCTTTTAAGGGGATTTCATGTAAGGTCATTTAGGGACTATTTCTTTAGCTAAAAAAGAACATAGTATAATGTAAATGTGGTGTATTGAAAATAATTTTGAGTTTTTTGGTTGATTACATTACAATTGTAGGAGTTTGGTTTGATGTAAAATTAATTGTGTAAAACTTACGACGACAGTGGTGAGGCAGTAGGTGCATGGTGGCCAATAACGGGCGGCATTACGAAGAAAAGGTGTGAACACGGTGGCTGACGACGACAGTGGTGGAGGCTGTCATGTGGCTGAGGAGGGCGGTGGTCTGTGGTAGGCAAGGACTGGCTACGGAGGCTGGCTGAGAGAAATGGCTTGCGACCAACGATGTGTGGTGGTGGAGGGTAGTGATGTTGGACGGTGATTGACGACGCTTTACAAAAGTGTTATATTTGGAAAATTTTCAAATCAGGCGAATTTCAAATTTATTGAAAATGAACTAGATAGGGAGTTTCAAATGTATTTGAAATTTTACTCCTAGTTTGTTTTTTTTTCCAACCAAACAAAGAAAATTTCAAAAGCTGTGCATTTAGTTAACTTTATGTTAGTTTTACCTGGAACCAAACAACCTCTTGTTCTTCATTTATCTTTTACTTTTTAGTCCTACATTCTTAAAAGTATTTTTTTCAGTCTATTTGATTCCTCTATTTTTGTTCTTTGTTGAATTTTGTGTCTATTTTTTTGCCTATATGCAATAGTACATGATCATAAAGTAATAAAATGTAAGTAAGAATCTCATCCCATACGGATTAAGATCTAGTAATTAATGCTGTCATTTTTCTTATTGATGTTTGTTGAATTCTAATAATATTGTTGTTTTGTAAAGGCTTCAAATAAATCACCCTTCTCAATTTTCTAAATAATCATTTTGCTAAAGCTTGATTTTCTTTGAGCAATTTGGTGAACCTTAAAAAATTTGTTGCAAGAAATTGGTACATACATTCATATATGATCACCCAATTAATAAAATGTAAATAAGAATGCCATCCCATGCAGATTGAGATCTACTAATTACCAAAATTGTTGTCAATTCCAATTTTATTTAAGGATTCAATATTAAATGTAATTTACTCAAAATAATCTAAATTATTTGTTATAAAAATTTCAAACTACTAATGAATACAGTCATTTTAGCATGACGTAAAGTTGTAAAAGGGTGAAATCTCTTCATGATATTGTATATTGAAAATTATTTTAGCTTAATTAGTTGATGGGAATAAATTGTTGTAATTAGATTGAAATAATGATCTATATGATTCATTGAAAGAGATTGGTAAACTAATTTGTCGGAATCTATCCTATCCTCAACTTTAAGATCAATGTGATGTTACAAATTAAATATAACAATAAGAATCACAAAGATCACACAATCAAAATCAAGATTTCTCAATCCTACATTGAGTATGATGCTTCAACCAAGATGAATTTGTTTGTCATCTCTTGAATTCAAACAAATCTCTTGTTTAAGCAATTTATGGACAATCAATTATAATCATATAAAACTCAAATGTAGATATGCAACTAAAAATTGAACATTTGGCCATATTATTCTCCTAGAAAAAAGAATTTAGAACTTAGAGAAGAATAAAAACATTGTTGACATTTATAGGATGAATTGTAGAAAATCAAAGGAGGACAAACTCTGATCCTAGGATTCGATTTGATTTTCTCTTCCAGCGATCATGAGCTCCTGTTATTTTCAATGGTTTAGCAAATATGTACCCTCAGCCATAAAGTAGAATTTTTGTATATATCTCCTCTATGTCCATTTTGAAGCTTCCTTAAAATCCTACAAAATATACTTCAAATTTAGATAGGTTTGCATCTTAGCATTGTGTTGCCATGATTGGTAGCACAGTGCAGTGTCAAGATTTATAGAGCGATGCAATGCCAGAGTGCAACTTTGTTGTTTGAGAAATTTGGAAGTGGCATTGTGTTGCCAAATTGTTGCCATGGCACTAGGTTTATTAGAAACTCAGAATGGGCTTCTTGGTGCCAGGGTGCGCTAGTGATTCCATTGTTATTCAAAGGAATCTATCAACTATCCATTTTGCTTATTGTTGAATTATCTGCAAAAAATGCTCAAGAATGATAATACACATATGGAATTCATTAATTTTTGTTGTAGTCAAACACTTTGATTTTGTGCGGGAAAATTCTTGAAAACTATAAAAAATTATTAGATTTACACAGATTTGATTGAAGTACATGTAATAAAATCTCTTTTGATAATATGCGTCTTTCTATTATGGTTCTTCTCTAGCCACATCCCATGCCCTTCTTTCTTTTTCTCCCACACAAACACATGCACAAAAGATCCCAAGTCAAACATATTTGTTGATTCAACAAAACTCAGATTGAAATTGGCATTCATGTGGGGCTCTATTTTGAATTTCAAGATAGGGAATTGAAATAGTTCATAACTACTTTCAACCCAGTGTGTCAATATGCATTATTTGATAATTCATCCTAGCCAAACTAGTGGCACATTGTTAAATTTGAGCTAGTCTCAAGTGGAAACACTTTTTTTGAAATTTTAGTATTGGTTGTTGATTTTTTTTTCTGACTAACTTATAGTTGAACTTAGTTAAGTTTGATATAATACTCTAGCCTTTTTATAATGCTCAAGTATATCATAGAATATCTTAGTTTTGTAGGTTGTAAAGCATAATTTTTGCTCATAATATTGGTATGCACATGACATATTTTGACTTTAAAGATTATGACATATTTGACTTACATGATATTTTAACCGAGGCAGTGCTTTGAATGGTGTAGGTTAAGAAGAGAGCTTGGATGAATGAAAAGGGTGAGAAAGAGAGTTGACAAAAATAAAAGTATTTTGATTGAAAATCTTAGCTTATGCTTCTTCACTCAACGCCATATAAATGTTACAAGGATTACATAGGCTCTTGGCCTTAAGACTTCTAATTATTGTCATGTTTTAAGTAGCTAAAAAAGAATTCTTATTCACATGATGGCCTTGTAAGTTACCTTTTGGTTAATATTTTCTCCCTCTTCTATCTTATATTAGCTCACCTTATGTGGAAGGCTAGGCGGTGCCCTTGCTCATTAATCATGATAGAGGCAGTAAGTGAAGACAAACTTATGACATGTCTAGTCGACAACTAGAATAGGTGGTTGTGGATTGTTCCCCTCTCGGTGGTTGTGAGAGTATCCTCCATGCCTCTCTTTGTTCGTTCCTCCAGTAGGATGCTTTTTATCAATTGTTAATGGGATTCTATAGGTTATATCTTGTGGGATATGTAGTTGGGTCGTTTCTAAAATTATAATTGTGTGCTTGAAAGATTGTCAATTGGGGAGTTGAATTATGCACAACTCTTGAACTTGGGGTCAAATTTGCTTTTATGGCATATTTCTCTTGATATGACATGAGTTAACTAATATATGATGCTTGAAGGATGAAAATAGATTAGAGTTGAGACTTCTCCTTTAATCAATTTCTCTTATTTGAAATTATATTTCTTTTATAAAAGAGCTGATGTAATCATATTTTGAGTTTTATGTGGTTTCTAATTTCCTAAGGCATGATAAGTAAATCAAAATATTCTTGGCACTTTTTTATTATATCATTGATTTATCTTCATACCTATGCCTATTATAATAAATGATCTTGTGGATGTTCTCTTTTTCATCGTAAATGTTTATTTTTTATGATATATTTGATGCATGTGTTTTATTTATATTCACCACCATTACCATCACACCAACAACAATATTAAGGCTTTATCCCACTATATGGGGTCGGCTATATGAATCATTTTCTCCATTGTGTCATATTAAAGTCCAATTCTCATTTAAATTTAATATAAAAAGGATATTTCTAATATTTTCAGGCCAAGTATTTTTAGGTCTAAATTTACTTTTCTTAACATAGGTCAAATTCAATACATCTTCTCTCCTAATTGGGCATTGAAAGGCTAATTAATATTTATTTGTTGATTGAGATTAAATAAAATATTAATTTGTTGATTGAGATTAAATAAAATATTAATTTGTTGATTGAGATTAAATAAAATAATGATAATTATGATTTTTTTGATGTGCAATATTAGTGGGTTAATGAAGGTTATTTGTTATTTTTGAAAGATCAAATAATATTTAGATGTACATTTAGATATTTTGGACAAATTATAATGAAGTATGTGGTTATATATAAAGATATAGTTCTTACAATTAAGGTTTAGTTGGGAAATTTGAGAAGTGTTTTAATACTATGCTATTACAAAATATCATGAATCTGAGATAAATTTTCTAATACTATAATAATGATTATATTATGTTTATCTTAGCATTAGGTGTAAAGAAGTTTTTAATTGTCAAATTATATGTCAATGGGAATTTGAGATGGACTTGGTATAATTGCTATAAAATTTGGTTGGTAGGAAAATGATGCGAGAGTTGGAGGATTTGTTTTACAAGGAAATGACATTAACATTTTAAGCTCAAAATTTCCAAACACTTCAAGTTTTGGTAATAATTTACTATTGAAGTTTGTAACTATGTAGAATATAGTGAAGAATCTACCATGTGCGGTTATTCAAAAATAGAGTTTTTAAGGCGATGCAAAGGAACTATGAATAAAATTAATGATTTCTATTCCTAATTTGAGGATACTACAATGATTTAGAGGGATGTGATATGTAAACGACAGTTATATTTTTTTATGGTTTGTTTGCACGAGAATATCCACTTGATTTGATGCAAAAATGCCACTAATGGAGTTGTTTAGCTTGTATTTTTGACATGATTTGATATTGCAAATCATAGCTAATTACAAACGAGATCTTGCATCATGCGCTATAGAAACAATGCTGCTCGATGTAATTTTTTTGAAAATCTACTTTTGTACAATGTGGACGAGGAAATGCTATATTTCTGTTATTTTTGCATGTGTATGACATTTTTTTTATGATTCCTTCAGGTGCGTGAGCTAGTGAATTCTCGTGATTTGAATCTTATCATTGAACCTGGAAGGTCCCTCATTGCCAACACTTGCTGTTTTGTTAATAGAGTAACTGGAGTTAAAACAAATGGTACAAAAAATTTTGTAGTTATCGATGGCAGCATGGCAGAGCTCATCCGCCCAAGTCTGTATGGAGCATACCAGGTATGATTATAACATGTGTTGATCTACGAATAAAAAATTGCTTATTTTAATATAGTGGCTACTTGTTTGTAGTTTTTTGTTATATAAGTGTGTACCCTATTTGGCAGCTAGGGGCGGTTTGAAAAGCTATGATTTTCGCCCATGTGCGCTTGGGATTATCTCTCATATGTTTTTATTCGTCTTCCTATTTTGTTTGTTTAAATTGTGCTGGTAATTTTCATTAGTAGCAGATTTGTTTCATTTATTCACAATAATGACTCTACAACAACGACAACAACAACAAGCCTTTATCCCACTACGTGGGGTTGGCCATTCACAATAATGACTCTAAAATGAAAATTTTATCTCATTGTTTAAGTGGGGAATCGAGCGAGTGACTAGTTTTTCTTCTCTACAGCACATTGAGCTTGTTTCTCCGCCTTCTCCTGATGCTAAGATTTCTACTTTTGATGTTGTGGGACCTGTATGTGAGTCTGCAGACTTCTTAGGGAAGGACAGAGAACTTCATACACCAGCTAAGGTATGATTCGTCTTGTTTTTCTTGTGTAGTTATGCCTTCTTTCTCTTCTACGCTATGCCAACAGAACTTGGAAACCACAGGGAGCTGGATTGGTGGTTCATGATGCTGGTGCATATTGTATGAGCATGGCTTCAACTTACAACCTGAAAATGAGGCCTCCGGAATATTGGGTAAGATTTGTTCTTTTTTCCTTTTTTATTTTTGGTCTTGCTTTTCAATGTAACAATCAAATCAAACCCAGAAAATTCCATAAAAAAAAATCTTTTGGAAATAGTCTTTTGTCAAACAAAATTGTGAACTCATTTCCATATATGTTAATGATATCGAAAGCCACCATATATTTTGAGCAGATTGTATGTACTGTAACATAAAACAACATGAAATGAAAAGACCTGTCATTAAAGCCGAAGTGAAAATGCTATAAAGAATGGAAAATTCACATCAACAAAATCAAACATCTTGCTTTTCATATCCATAATTCCAAAATATCATTCCATAAATACTTTGCAAAATAAAATAATACAGCAGGTGTAACCATTTTCTAGTCTCCTTGTAACTAATAAGATATTACAAAAGCTATAATCTTCTTCTTTATTAGCATACCAGACAT
>JAJBZI010004648.1:0-10340 GCA_021234465.1 Dendrobium hybrid cultivar
TCACATAAACCAAAATCAACAAACTCAATTCTCATTCACATCATCATCATCATCCCCAAATACAATAGCCTAGGGCCTTGATATATAGACCTCAACATATGAAAAATTAAAAGACTAAATTGCCCCTTGTGCTACAACACTCATATAATCCAACACAATGGTAAAATACAAAGACTCTCAATATAACATAAAATAAGAGGTAAAATATCACCCCTATTTCCCCTTGTCAGCCTCCGACCACCTCCCCTACCCCATCCACATGTCCCAACAGCCACCACAACCCCAATTACCCCAACCAAGCCCTATTTCACACACCCGATCCCTCCCTATCCCCTCCACCCTCCAAACAGACCCCACCCCATCTCCCAATCCACTTTAATTTTGATCCTAGCCACTTCAATCACCTCTTGGATGTTATATTCTCCTCCTCTCCCTTTGAATTACTCCAAATAAAATTTAATAGAGGAGTCAACATCTTTTCTAGGCCTACGAAGACCGTACAGGAGAAAGATCATTGTCGTTGTGTCACCGTTTGTTCCGATCACATAAAGTTGAATATTCCTAAGTCTTTTGTTGTTTCCCATCTAATTAGTTGTCTAATTCCAAATCCAAATATATTGGCATCATTTAACATGTATCAATTAGTCCGCTGCCGCTACTAAATTAATTTGAGTGTTCCAACACTCTCTGTGACTAATCCGTATATTAACGACGGGACCTTAGCCAGCCGCATTCGCACAGTCGAAGGTTGATTGGAGTAGATGGAATTTCACTATACTTTCTACTACTAACAACATTTATTACACCAATTTGTATTCTATCAAATTGGGATAATATTAAACATTCCCTGATCCTACCAATCACTATGTGAGGGTTGATTCCCTCCAGACAGACCTTCCTGTAGGAGTCTTTCAGAATTAGAGTGAGTTTTGGTTGGTTGTTGACCAACAAAAAGCATGGAAAAGTTCCTTTTCAGTAAAGACTGTGCAACATGTCCTTTGAGGAGGAAAACACGATCACGATAAATTGTTACGGCTCTTACGTGTTTATTTCTTACCGCTTACATAGTTTTTTGTTTCAAGTTCCCGCACTGCAATTCGTTCCACGTAAAATAAAATAATCTGCTTGCTTTTTAATTTTATCATAGCAAAGAGATCTCTACATTCACATGCATGACCCGTCTCACACACCTGTCCTGCATCAAGGGTCTTCCAAATTATCCTGAGTTTTGACTAGAGTAATGCAATACAATACACTCCTAAGTAATTCAAATCAATATAAATTAACAAAAATTTCCCTACAAAAGCTCGAACTATGATTCTCATTGTGAACGGTAAGGCTAATACATTTACAATTCCTAATACATAAATAAATACAATCTCCAAATCCAAATGGAAAACCAACTCTTATCTACAGTAATATTAATGCCACAATGAGTGTTTCAAAAGTAAAAAAAATATATTTGTGGACGACTTACATGTCCATAAATAATACAGAGGCATGCAATGCTCTTGTCAGTACACCAATAATCATACTAATGTTGAGCAAAAAAAGTGTAAAGGCAGTAAATCATATATATATATATATATATTCATGGTAATAATTGACAAGCACAAGCATAAATATTTATGCAAGTGCATCAATGGACATATCAATCCAAAAACACCAAATGGTCTCAAACTCGACTCAAATGTGGACATTAAATCAAAGATAACCCAAGTAAACTATAAGATCATCTCAAGGTCAAGAACTAAATCATTATAATATCCTTAGAGTCCTAACTCATATAGATTCAATGTCAACTCAATTGATCAGCCAAGTACGCCATAGACTCACAATCTTGCTATCTCCTAGTTGATCCAAGGATTATAATGAGCCATCACCCCAATATTAGTATTAATATAAGCACTACATCAAAAAATAAAATTAAATTCACTTATTCAAGCCACCTTACCCAAACTAGGAGGTCATAAAACCCATTACTTGGGAAATTTTTCTATGGGACAAGATAGGAAGATTCATCCTTGCATGTCATTTTACATTAAAAACAATAAGACTCACATCATGCCCCCTTAAACCTAATGTTATTAGTCTCGACCTATTAATTCTCTTCAACAAACAAAGTATTAAGTTCCCATGCTCCTATTAAAGTTTAGATCAATAAATCAAAATATCCTCCCTAGTTGGGCTCACTAACAAATGTAAGTTTCATCCAAATTAATGAGCCAAAAAAAGACCAACAAACTCGCTCAACTAAGCAAATTGTGCCACCTTATCTATGATTTCAAGTTATAAGACCCATGATTGATCTTTCCACTCCTTAAGGTTGTATGTTCCATTTATGAGCCTTCAAATGGATGTACAGCCATCCTGATTAATTTGGTCGGCACAAAGCCAACTAACATGTTAAATCAAAACTTGTCCAATGAATGTAAGCTCCAATCTAGTATAAATTTGTGCTAGATCCCATGCTAATAAACACACCAATCAAAATTATAAAGTTCTATGTAGCATATAAACATTTCTTCAAGTGAAGTTGAAACTCATAAATAATTGATTATCATGTCATACTTATAATATCTTGTCAATCATAGTTCAATACCTCTAAAATATAAGAGTTTATGTTGTAAGTCTTTGAACTATTCAATTAAATTGGTACGATAAGCCCTCTAACAGTGAACGAGTTAACGTTAATCTCAAATGCATATCTGTGACACGTGGATCTGACTCAATCTACTTGGAATATCTAAGAGAAAGCACATGATGTTAATTAATCTCCAAGGATATTACATCTAATAGCCTTCTAATATTGGCAGATTGGTTGGTATGCTCAAGATAACAAAACCATGAAATATTGATTCATTTTATCTCAAAATCATTCCTCGTTCAAATATATTCATATCAAATATAAATGTCAATTGCTATTCTAAACTTGAGGCCGAGCAACCTCCTTGGTCAAGTGTATTCTCCTGCAAGCGGGAGAGGCATTTAACTACAGAAGTTTGAGCACAGAGGAAGCCTCCACCAAGATCAAAGATAAACCCTGACATAAAATTAGGAAATATTTGGTTAAAATATCCCTCGAGAAAAACTAGTACTAATTCCTCTCTCTTGACCATCAAGAAGGATTTAGGGAAAGGGTGGGTGGATTTTAACTGTGCGTTCAGCCGGCGATTATTATGTGAGGTTCAGAGAACACGTGGGGAGTGGCCGTGAGCAGCGGATTTTTTGTCTCCTTCCCCGGTGTTATGCTTATGGCCGACAGTAACAGCATGCCGGAGGGCTGGATGATACCACAGAGACCTAGAGGAGGGTGTGGAGGTTACACATAGCTTCCAACACAACACTGAGTGCAACGGCGTAGGGTTCAACTGGCAATGGAGAACAAACGAAAGAACTCACCCGCATGAAATCCTCGACAGACAACCTTGGGAGGTGGCGTTCTTCGGACAGAACCGAGAGATTTCGCTTAGCGTTTGGAGGAGCGAAAGAGGGTTGGGCTGGGCTAAAGACTTCGACGTCGATTGGTGAGCTCTGGGGGATCACAGGAGACCCGTCCGAAGCCAGATCAGCCGAACAAGAGGGGCAATCGGATTTTTTTGGGCTAGCGCTTTCGATCTCATCATCAGGCGGATGCCGCGCGGGTCGAACTCCGCTGCAAAAGCAAGGCGGGATTATCGGAATTTTTTATATTTTCAAGAAAATATTAAAATATTTGGTTATTTGAAAAAATAAAGTCATTTAGGGGACTATATTTCTTTATCATGTTATGGGCTCATAAAAAGTTTTTATTAATATAATTTTTTACGTGAAAATTTTTTAAAAGAGGAAAATTTATAGGATCTTACACAGTTGAAATAATTCTATTAATATTTATCTTAGATTACAAATCATGTATTTACTCGAGGGAAAGTGTTGGCTTAATGTTACCAATATATATTGTGTATAACTGTTCTCAAGAGAATATTGGTATGTTCATTTGTTTGGTAAGATCGTAATTAAGCGACGAAGGACGTATGGTCCATAGTCTGACAACTGAGGTCGGATGGCCCGTAATCAGGAAATGGAGGTCGGAGGGATTATACTTGAGTGATATAGGTCGAAGGGTTCGTAGTCGAGTGATTAAGGTCACAAGGACCGTAGTAGGTGGGCAATGGAGGTCGTCAAAGGAATCATAGTCGATGCGCGACGAAGGTCAGAAGGATAGTAGTCGGTGAGTGATGGAGGTCAAAGGGACCATAGTCGATAGGCGACAGAGGTTGGCGGGTTCATAGTTGACAGACGATGGAGGTCGGAGAGTCCGTAGTTGACGAACAATGAAGGTCGGAAGGATCGTAGTCAATTGACAGAGGTCGAAGAGACTATAATAAGGCAACGGAGGTCAGAGAGACCATAATCAGGCAATGGAGGTGAGAGGGAACATAGTCAGTACGTAGAGGTCGAACGGACCGTAGTCGATGGGCGACGGCGGTTGAAGGGATTGTAATAGGCGGACGATGGAGTTTGGAAGGATCGTACTTGACGGTGGATAAAGGTCAAAAAAACAGTATTCAAACGACGGAGGTCAGAGGGAGCACAGTCGGCGGGTGAAGTAGGTTGGAGGATCGTAGTCAGTGTGCAATGGAGATCAGAAGAATCATAGTCGTTGGGTGACAAAGGTCAAGGCACCGTAGTCGGCGAGCGACGAAGGTTGAAAGGCCCTTAGTTGACTGTCGATGGAGGTCCGAGAGACCATAATCCGGCAACGGTGGTCGGAGGGACTATATTAGGGCAACGGAGGTCAAAGTGATCATAGTTTTCCAACAAAGGACTGAGGGACCATAGTTAGCAGTCGATGGAGATTGAACGGAGGTTCGTCAATGGTCTATGGTCAAATGGTGGTCCAACGATGGTCGATGACAAGGAAAATATCCAGTGGCGATGAGATGTTGGCTGGAAAATGCAAGAGAGCTTTTTTGTTCACTTCTTCTCCTCCTTCTCCCTCCCCTCATCCATGTTGAGAATAGGGGCCTATTTATAGATTTTTGAAACTGGCATGCTTCATAAATATGGAGAAAATACAGGGCAAACTAGGAGTGTTCCATCGAATGACCTATATTGATCCCCTTAATTATAGAGAATTTATTAAACATTTAAGTGCTTTAATGATATCAAAATCATACAATTTTGGGCTTATTGGATTTGCCTCGTCAAGCCGCTTTATTTGACTATAGGCATGCCAAGTTTGGATATCATTTGGTCATCCAATTAATTCTTAAAAGGCTTTAAATGTGTTTTAGCAAATTAATTTGGGTCAGTTTGGGCTTAGATAAGACTAAATTTGTTGTTGTTAGGTTCATCTCCTTGAGATATTCAATTTGCCGATAAACTTGTTAAAATTGAAGTCTACATAATCCTAAATTTGATTTCAGATATTTCCCATCTAGATTTGCATCAATATGTGCCCGATCAAGTCAATTTTTGGTGACGTACCGGTTGCCCCCCTATTTGTAGACATTGAAGTTTGTGGAGTCTGAAAATATGTGTCTAAACCATTCGAGCCTTTTCTACTCATAATTTGAGTATTTGTTGAAATTCGTACGTTGACATGAGAAAAAATTTTCAAAAAATTGAGCTCATAAACCTTTGAAATTACTCTAATTTGACTTTAAAGGCTCTATTTGGCTTTGAATGTATCAAAATTGTGTTTGAAACATCAAAAAATGGTTTCGGGGGGCCCGAAAAATGTCTGAATTGTAGTGTTCGGGCCCTAAATCAAGCCCAAATAGAAATATGGCGGTCGAACTGGGTGGCCACTAGCGAACCTACAAGCGGCCTAGGATGGCCTCCACGCGGCCCAAGTGGCCGAGCGGGCCACTCATGCGCGCAACGCGCTGGTAACGGCGCATGATTGCTGCCATTCAAATTCTCTTTTTTTTTTTTTGTAATTGCGCAGGAGGTGCATTTGTCCACGGCAAGAGGCGGTTACATTAACCAATGAGGTGGCTATAATAATTGATGTGGTTTATTTTTTAATTTTAAAAAATGCCTTTTAAGGACCTATAAATATCCTCTTTTGGGTAACGAAAAAAATACAATCTCTTGTGTCATTCCAAGTATGCTACCTGTTTGAAAAAATAAGAAATTGTCAGGGTGATCCAAGCCTCAATTCTGTTGATATGAGTATTCAACCGGATTGATAAAATTGGAGACCGTCGACAGCGATCCAAGCCCCAATTTTCTTGTGATAGTCCCAAGTATTCTACGAAATTGGTAAAGTTGGAGAGTGTCAACAGCGATCCATGCCTGATTCTCTAATACACGTAGTCAAACAGTATGCTTATGATGGTGATCGCGCGATGGAAGCCTAATAGAGGTGATTATATGACATTCTAATGTTGGAGATCGAGCGGTGAGCCGATGGTGGTGATCTTGCTGCATTTTATTATAAGTAGTAGGCATGTTTACTGACATGCTTTGATAATTGAGAACTTGATGATAGGGGTAGGATACTGTGTCGATGGCATTAGTCTAACGACACGCTGACGACATCAATTGAGTGGAAGCTTGAAGGCGATAAGGCTCTAAACTTTCATTAAAGAAGGTGTTCAGAGAGATACTTCAGAATGTGTGTCGATGATAATCACCCACTAACGGTGCCGATTGAGTTGAGGCTTGAAGGCAATGAGGCTCCAAACTTTTCTTGAAAAAGGTGTTCAGAGAAATACTTCAGAATATGTGTCGATTGCAACAACCTAACCACACACTGACAGTGTCAATTGAATGGAGGCTTGAAGGCAATGAAGCTCCAAACTTTCCTTGAAGAAGCTGAGATTGCTTGCCAAAGCATTATTTAATGGTGTTAACTTGTATGGAAGAGGTTAGAAGAAATATAACAAATATATTTGACATATTCGAGGTTATTTGTTAGAACACTGCTCGATGATTTTAACCTATGTGGAAGAAGCCAAGTGAATCCACCAAGGATATTTAACCTATTCAAAGTTGTTTATCACAGAATTGCTCAATGATTTTAACCTGTGTGGAAGAGACCGAGATAATCCACCAATGATGTTTGATCTATCAGAGGTTGTTTATCAGAGCATTACTCGATGACGTTAACCCTTTTAGAAGAGGTTGAGAGAATCCATCAAAGATGTTTGACTTATCCTAGATTATTTATCAGAGCGTTGCTCGATAACATTGACATGTGTGGAAGAGGTCAAGAGAATCCACCAAGTATACTTGACCTATCTGAGGTTGTTTATTAGAGCGTTGCTCGAAGACGTTAACTTCCATGGAAGAGGTCTTATTGAATCCCCCTGGAATCGATTATACCTTGATTGGGAGGTGGCGAATGATGCATGTATCTCAAATCAAGGTGATGATTGGTCTTTCTTTAGACCGTTTTTAACTTTTTCGAGGTCGAAACTACTGCCTTAATGAAAGAGTAAAAGTCCAGTTGAAAACTATAAATAATTTGAGATTCACTTGAAGCCTTCTTACATTTGTTGGAAGGTCTATGAAAGATGGTTGTCAATAATATTATCTGGGACATAAAATTTTTTTGAGGATTATGCATTGCCAAAATTGTGTTTAAGATTGTAGCCAAGGGTTGCCCCCCAGTCCAAATCTGATTTTAATATAATTGTTGCATCAATGACTTATAGTTGAGAGGAAATAGAACTAAGTTTGTTTGCTATTTTGATTAGGCCGCCTTCATTATTGGACGAAGCATTTTGGACCTGATAAGGGATCACATTAAAGGGACTACATTGCTACAACCATGCCCAAGGCGTTGATGTGAACATTCTTTCGAGGTTGTAATAAATATTGCCCCTCAATCTAAAATCTTTCCCACAGACGTCCCCAAACTATTGCGTCTTAAAATATTTGTGGCGGTAAAGAGATGAAATATTTATTTTCCTAACTTTGTACAAAGATCCAGCACACAAAATATATAAAGTAGAGTGGTGCAAGAATCATAAGAGGAACTAGAATTTTTACGTTGAAAATCTTAAAAAGGGAAAAATCACAGGGCATTGCCCAGTTGAAATGATTTTACTAGTATTTATCATGGATTATAAATGATGTATTCCCTCAAGGGAAAGTGTTGGCTAAATGTTGTCAATATACATTATATAGAATTATTCTCAAGAGAATGTTAATCTGTTCATTTGGTTAGAAAACTCGTAGTTAGGCGACGAAGGACGTAGGGTCTGTAGTCATACAACTGAGGTTGGACTAACCATAGTCAGGCAACGGAGGTCAGAGGAATCTTGCTCGGGTGATAAAGGTTGAAGAGATTGTAGTAGGAAGATTAAGGTCGTAAGGACCGTAGTTAGCGGGATGTAGTTGACGAGCGATGAAGGTCGGAGGGACAATACTCGACAGGTGATGAAGGTCAGAGGGACTATAGTTGGTGGGCGATAGAGGTTGGAGGGACCGTAGTTGACAGTCAATGGAGGTCAAAAGAGCCGTAGTCAGGCGATGGAGGTCGAAGAGACCATAATTACGGAGGTCAAAGGGACTGTAGTCGTGCAACATAGATCGAAGGGACCGTAGTCAGCTGGCGATAGAGGTCAGACAGACCATTATCGATGGGCGATGGACATCAGAGGGACTGTAGTCGGTGGACGATAGAGGTCGGGCGGACTGTAGTCGACGGGCGACAGAGGTTAGAAGGACTGTAGTTGGCGGTCGATGGAGGTCTCAGACGACGGAGATCAGATGGTTCGTAATCGGCTGGCGAAGAAGGTTGAAAGACCACAGTCAGTGGGAAACAAAGATAGGAAGGATAATAATCGGTGGCAACGGAGGTTGGAGGGACAGTAGTCGGCGGGCGATTAAGATTAGAAGGACCACAGTCGGTGGTTGATAAAGGTCTGAGAGACGACAATCATGCTACAGAGGTCAGAGATACTGTATTCAAGCAATGGAGGTCTGAGGGACCTTAGTTGGCTAATGAGGACAGAGAGACTGTAGTCAGCTCACAAAGATCAAATGGACCGTAGTCGGCGGGCAACGAAGATTGAAGGAACCGTAGTTGGGGAACGACGGAGGTCGGAAGGACCGTAGTCCGGGAGCGACATAGGTTAGAGGGACGATAGTTGGCGGTCGATGGAGATCGGATGGAGGTCCGGTGATGGTCGATGGTCCGACGACAATCAATGATCAGGAAAATATCCAGGGGCGACGGCGACGTTAACTCAAAAAATGCAAGAGAGCTTTTTGGTTCTTTTTTTCTCCTTCTCCCTCCCCTCCTCCATGTTAACAATGGGGGCCTATTTATAAGTTTTTGAGAGTTGCATGTTTCGTAAATATGAAGAAAATCTGAGGCAAACTTAGAGTGCTCCATTGGACGGTCTATACTGATCCCCTTGATCATGAAGTATTTATTAAATCTTTAAGTAACTTAATGATATTAGAATCAAATGATTTTGAACTCGTTAGATTTGTCTCGTCGAGCTGCTCAACTCGGCTATAGGCATGTTACGTTTGCATATCATTTGGCCATCCAATTAATAATTTAAAGGCTTTAAATACATTCAGCGATTGATTTGGGTTTGTTTGTGCTCAGATATGACTGAATTTAGTGTTGTTAAGTTTGTCTCCATGAGATGTTTAATTTAATTATAAATATGTTAAAATTAGAGTTTGGATGATTCCAAATTTAATTTCAAATGTTTCTCATCTATATTTGCATCAAGATTCGTGCTCGATCAAGATAATCTTAAACATAAAAAAAAGTTTGTATTCACTTAGTTATCATGATTAGAGCCATGCAATGGACTTCTATAAGCATGACACCTTGTTAAATAAATTTGTAAGATTGTTGCAAGGGTTCACATTAGTAAAACTATGTGTTTTCTTGGCAAGATAATTTTAAATCTTCAAGTCAATTATATTATACTTAAATAAAATAAGTATTTATTACATCATCTCATTTAATTCAACCCATATCTAATCAACAAACTATGTACCTCTTCTTCATCTGATTCATCATCCGATCCGTTTTTAGCAATATTGAAATTTTGTTTCATATTTGACGCCTTAAATAATTTATTGAAGTGTGAGACATTATTACACAATTATTATTTTTTTAATAATATCAAAATATCATAACAAATTTTTAGAGATAATATTTTAAAATTTTAGAATGCGACACTTGTATGATATATATATTCAATTTTTAGACAAATTCTAATACAATAAAGATCATTGACGTGAGATATTAAAGAAAATAATAAAATTTTAAAATATTTATATATAATTAGTATAATAAATATCTTATAAAATGCATGATACAATTAACAAGTGACAAATTTTAAATGCATCCATGCAATGCAAAGAAGTGGTCA
>JAJBZI010004649.1:0-10478 GCA_021234465.1 Dendrobium hybrid cultivar
AACAATCAACCTCAAATCTAATTTCAAAATCAAAATCAAATCTTCAACTTTCAATGAAATTTCAACTTCAATCAAATTTCCCTAGCTTTGGGTGATGTATTGTGATTACATTTGATCATGTGATTCGATGTTATTATCTGGGCTGGTTCCTAATTTTAAAATTTAATCTATCTTTATTTTAAAACTAAAGAGCCAATCTTTTGGAACTTGTTTTGGGGTTTCAATGAATTCAGTTTGGTATACTCTCTTAATCCAGCCTTTAATTTGTACTTAGTGAGTTTAATAACTAATACACAGTTCCCCTTTAAACACACAGCAATGGTAGGCAAGTTAATCTTCAACCTTTCTAATATTTTCAACATCTCCTTTGAACCATCCTCTAGATTGATAAATATGATCAAATTTGGTTCTAGCATCAACAGTTTGGTCATGACTATGAATGGACAACAATTTATTACTGCTCAACCTACAATGTCACCAACTGTCCAACCTGCAAAATCAACTGTGCAACTACCAACTAGGATTGGGTCCACAGTTTCCCCTGCAACTGGTACATCCTCTGTCTTTTCAAGACTAACTTTCCCCTGAGCTGTGGGAAGTCCAAAGTTAAAGTCTGTTATGCATTTTGAGTAAACCATATTTGAGGTGGGGTCATCCTCCACTATAAAGGAGATGAATAAATCTCAAAGGAGAAACATGAACCGTCGCTACTAGTGGAGGGCCGAGAAAACCAAACAAGTAAACAACCAGGTGCTAGCTAGTGTCCCCACTAAAACAGCACCAAAAAAAACATCTAAAATTTTTGAGAATCTGTCATTCCTGGGTGGAAGTCGCTTTCACCCCCTATCTGTAGTCAAGGGAGAGGAGAACATAAGAAAGATCATAAGCTCTTCTCTTCCCACACCCTACAAATAACCAACTCTTCCTTCTCTTCTTGAGAGGAAGAGAAAATTCAAATCAGTGTTGGATGGACTGATCCCCGAGTGTAAAAATCAGTACAGACAATCTATGTCCAAATTTTCTAAAGACATGAAAGATGTCACTTCCTCTGGAACTAAAGTAAGGTCTTACAAGAGACCAGCTCTATCTTGTGTTAAATCTAGAGATGATCAGCATAGATCTCACTATCATCCTTTAGTGCCTTAGTTACCAAGAGGTGATAGGCCCCATTTTAAAGGTAGCCAACCCTCTTATTATCATGATTGGAGAAAGTTGAACTCTATGAATCAATGAACCTCACTATCCAATAGGAAGAAGGTTTGGTAGCCTAAGATGGTTGCCACTCCAACTGCATCCCTCCCTAAAAATAATGATGCAGTGGAGGAGAGAAAAAGAAAAGGAAAATTTATAGAAGAATTATCTATCCGAGAGTACATCTCGTTTGACCCTCATAACGCATCAGGAAGACCTATAGAAGAAATGATGAACCATCTCAATGAAAGTATAAAAAAGATTGATGAAGAGGAAACAGTTGATGAGGAGATGTTCGGGTATGTCCACATGGTGAATACCCATTCATCAAATCAAAATGAAAAGGGAAAGTCAAAGTCCCAAGCTGTATATGCTATAGCTGAAGAAGATGATGAAGAATCTGATCTAACTGAGCATGTCATTAAACAAATAAGTTTAAGATACAAGCAGATCTCCATGAAGGAGAGGAGAATAGATGAGATGGCGGCTATGATTGCCATTATGTAAAATAAAGAGTCCTCCACTACAAACGCTCTATAGAGCCACATTTTAGGGAGTTCGTACAGGTGGCCAATGAGCCGAGACAACTTGAAAAGGAGTCAGTTGAAATAAAGCAATGAGGACAGAAAGGGAATCAACATAATCTTTGAGTATAAAGCAAATGATAGAGCAGTAGGTCAAAGAAGCCTTAGCTCAATCTAAGGGTACCTCGTCTGTTTTGAAGAGTATAACATACCCAGAAACATATGACTTAGTCCCTTATTTAAAAGGATTCATACCGCCTTCGTTTAAGAACTTTGATGGAACTGGAAATACTAGGCAACACTTAGTGCATTTCAGAGCTAGTTACTGCAATGCAGGGGCCAATGTTGCATTACTACTCAAACAGTTTATCAGTAGTTTGTCAAGGATTGCATTTGATTGGTACGTTAAACTACCCAATGGGTCGGTCCTTACCTTTAATGAGTTGGAGTTAAAGTTTATTAAGAGATTCATTGGAACTAAACATCATATCACCGTTGGAGATCTGGTGGTTGAAAAGCAGAAGCCAAATGAAAGTTTAGTTGATTACATCTTGAGATAGCATTCTTGTTAAAAGGCTTCATCATTAGAACTTTTGAGAAGCTATTAAATAAGGCTTCTAACCTTCAAGAGGAAGTCTCTCAACTACCTTTCTCAAAGGATCAATCCATAGATGCAAAGAAAAGTTCAAGCTTCAGAAGGCTCCAAAAAGGAAAATGGGATTAGTTTCCACAGTTGATAAAGGGAAGGAACTAATACAAATTCGAGCTAAAAATTCAAATCAATATTCCGAGCATCAATAGTATCATAGATCCTAAGATGATCAACTGCTTAGATCTCGTCCGTATCTCACCCCATAAGAGAAGAGGGAATAGTTTGAATCAATGAAGAATAAAACTTATTAATTTAAGAGAGATGCTACTAAGAAAATCTTTAAGAGCCTTCTAAAAAGAGCAGAGTTTGAACCTCCAGAGCCCTAGAAGTCGAAGGATGTGGGTAGATCAGATCAACTTCAGTATTACCCATATCACCGAATGATTAGTCATGAACTGAAAGATTGCGTAACTTTCAAAGAGTATCTTGAGAAGAATATCAAAACTGTGGCAGTTGTGATACCCAAGGAATACTTTGTGGGTCCAACACAAGGATCTGCTAATTATATATTTGGTGAGCCTTCTGCACCTCCTTCAGCAACAAAATCAGATGCTCCAACTATGAAGTCAAATGAATAATAAATGGGTCAAGTCTTTGCAGTCTCATAATAGAGTAGTACCGCTCAAATCAAACCTATAAATGATAAATTAGTTATTTTTGCAAATGGGAAAATAATATCCCTCAAACCTTTAACTTTGTATGACTTTTATTTTGTCTTGCTTTGGATTAAGAAATCTATCAAAAATAATTCTAAGTATTATTTATTTCTGCTGATGACTACCTAGTTGAAAACCTAAATAACGAAGAAAGCAACTCTATAGAAATATTAACACAATAAAATGAAATAATAGAATATGGTCAATATACATCTGATAGTGACTCCCCTATTCTCGATGTCCAAGGTGATCCTATCAACATCGAATTTAAAATGTCTGATTCCAAAAGTCTACAAGGTGAAGACTCAAAGGTTATCGACAATCAAGAAGTTAATAGTACTAAAAATTCTCCTCCCGAAGAAGTGGATAAGGTCCATCTTCATAGTGACAAAGTCTTACCACCATGAACTTCACCTGCCGATAAGGGAAAACAAGTTTCTAGTAGCCTAGAGATCCTAAATTGACCTGAATTAGTTCACGGTCCAAACACAAACCACCTTGAAACTCTCAAAGTGGATTATAACATATTGGCTCACCTTAGAAATATTCAAGCCAAACTCAGTATCTATGATGCTCTTGTCCTTTCTAAAGAAATGAGGGAGGCTCTAATTCAAGCTCTTCTTGATAAAGAGATATGTATGGCTCAGTTAGCATCGACGCAAGCTGCAGAAGCATTACACTATAAGAAAACTTTAGAGATTACATTTTCAGATGAGGACCTGCTACTAGGAACTTTAGATCATAATTGCCCTTTGTATATTCTGTAAACGTGGGAAACTTTCGATTGTCTCGTGTCCTTATTGATCTGGGTGCATCGGTCAACATCATGACCCTTAGAACTCTTGCATACTTACAAGTCGATACTCACAAATTTAGCTCTGATAAAATGATGTTGTGAGGATTCAACGACCAAGGTGAGAGAGCTTTGTGTTCAGTAACCCTCCTTTTGGTAGAAACCCTGAGAATTGAAGCTAAGCTCCACATAATATATTCCAAAGCTTCTTTTAATACTCTTTTGGGTAAAACTTGGCTTTACGAGTACAAAATGGTGTCATCTACCCTTCATCAATGTATTAAGTACTCCCGTGAGGGGGTTGAACACTATATAAAAGGTGACCTACAACTATTTTGTATTCATGAGATCGGTATATATGAAGATGCTTCCTATTAAATACCTAAATGGCAAAATGTATTCTTTAGAAATTTCAAACTGGCTCAAATAGAAGAAAAAGAAAAGAAAAAAGAAGAAAATGAGGAGAAAGAAGGGTGTCTCAATCTCAAGCTCAACATTCGTTGGCACCCTACTCCTTCTTCACGAAGAGGTGGGAGGATCCAACAATCTCAAGGAAGAGGTCGAGGACGACGAGACCAAACGATGATAGAAAGTAAAAGAGAACAATATATGCAAACAAAAATATCTGTCATACATATTGATTTGGAGTCAAGTTTAGAGGATGAATTATATGTATTTGAGAAAAACAGACGGGTTGTTGAATGTACAAGTTACACTAAACTGCCAAAGTTTGAAATATCTATGGAAACCAACAACGATGATGATAGCGTCCAAATCGCTAAGGAAGATTATTCTAATATACCTACCATTGAGAAATTAAAGAGGTATATGAAAAATATTACCCTAATTCTGTTATCCCAAACTAATATAAAGAGGCTAGCAGTAAAAGCCTCTCCATCCTTAGATCCAGATTTAAAATTCAATGTTTTTGTATCCTCTACGGGTAAAGCTGTAGAGGCAGATGTAATCCTCGATGATCCATTCACGGATGATATAATAGAATTGCCTTTTGATTGGTATTCAAGTTGTAAAAACAAATTTGCTAAGCAAGATTTAGTGCCATCAACTTGGACAAGAGCCAAAACTCAACGTTTTGAACACTTATGGGACATTAAACACCATAAGAATACAACAAGAGCAGGTCCTAGCTTTGCTACTTTTCATCCATTTGATGATGATGAATATTGCTTAGTTATAACAAATATTCTAGAGTCTGAAAGTCTCTTTATAACAAACATTATATCCTTTAATGAGCTCTATTTAGAAACTTTAGACGATTTGGATGACTCTCAAGTTATGGATGCACCTCCAGACCTTGAAGAGGAGTTTAAAATTACAATTGATGACTTAAATAAAATAAATCTGAGCAGTAAAGAAGACCCTTGTCTGATCTTCATAAGCTCTTTATTGAATGAAGATGAGGCTGACAAGATGATTAGACTAATATCAGAGTTCAAAGACTATTTTGCATGGAGTTATGAAGAAATGCCTGGGCTATCTCCACACGTAGATGTGCATATATTAGCAATCCAACCCAATATGACTCCAATAAAACAAGCACCCCGATGGATGCAACTTGAAGTCGAACAGCAAGTGGTCACTAAAGTTAAGAAATTAATTGATGTTGGATTCATCAGGGAGGAGAAATATCTAACTTGGTTAGCTAGTGTCATTCTAGTAAAGAAGAAGAACATATAGATTTGTGTCTAGATCGATTACAGTAATCTAAATAAGGCATGCCAGAACTCATGGTGGATGTTTCCTCTTCACATGCAATATTCTCCTTTATGGATAGCTCATCTGGGTATAATCAGATCAAGATGGCTCCTGAAGATGAAATAAATACAGCTTTTAGAATGCTGATAAGGGTCTTCTATTACAAAGTGATGCCTTTTGTATTAAAAAATGTAGGAGCAACCTATCAACGTGCGATGATGAAGATTTTTGATGAACTTTTCTACCAATAGGTGGAATGTTATATCGATAATCTAGTTGTTAAAAGTCTCGAAAGAGATGATCATTTATATGACTTGAGAATTGATTTCCAAAGATTATGTCAATATAATTTAAAAATGAATCCTCTGAAGTATGCCTTCATTGTTACCTCTGGAAAATTTTTGGGTATCATGGTTCGACCCCCATGGAATTAAAATTGATCCCAATAAAATTAAAGTAATATTGGAGATGCCTCCACCTAAAAGTCTCACTCAATTGAGATCTTTTCAAGATCGGTTATCATACCTCAGAAGATTCATATAAAATTGCTCAGGAAAATGTCAACCATTAGCGGTTTTGTGCAAGAAAGATGCCCACTTTCAGTAGGGTGATAATTGCCAAAGAGCCTTTGAGAATATAAAATAATATCTGACAAATCCTCCAGTCTTAGCCACTCCCATCCCTGGGAAGCTTCTAATTTTATATACACCAGCTTTGAGTGAATCTCTTGGCGCCTTGTTAGCTTAGGTTATTGAGGAAGGGAAAGAAAATACACTCTATTATCTGAGTCGACAATTACTACCAACTAAAATTAACTACCTCCAATTGAGAAACATTGTCTCACCTTAATCTTTACTGCTCAGAAGTTGAGGCATTAGATGTTGTCCACAAGGTAAACCTCATATCTTGGATGAACCCATTGCAATACTTGATGACTCGTCCAACATTATCAGGAAGACTGGCTCGATGGTCTATGGTTCTCCTACAGTTTGAAATCACTTTTGTCCCTTTGGGTGCTGTGAAAGGGGAAGCACTCGCATACTTCCTAGCTGCACATCCAGTTCAAGATGATTGTTCAATCAAGGATGAACTATCAAACGAATAGATCATGGAGTTGTTATCAAATAAAAAACCTATATGGGAATTCTATTTTGATGGTGCTGCCTCTTGCCTATGAGGAATGCCTCATGATTCTCTCCTAAGGAAGGCTGGAGTTAGCACAATATTCGTCACTCCAGATAAGGGCATGATGTATTACTCCTATCATATGTTGAAACCTTGTACAAGCAACAAAGCTGAGTATGAAGCTTTGATCACCGGACTGGAATTGACGATCTTAAATAAAATCAAACAAATCAAGATATTTGAAGATTCACATCTAATGATCAATCAAGTGGCTGAAACTTATAAAGTGTTGAAAGGGAACTTAATACCATATTATCGGTACACCATGCATCTTCTTGAACAAATTCCAAATGAGACCCTATATAGAATTCCCCGCGGAGAGAATGGTATAGCAAATGCTTTGTCTAAGCTCGCTAAGAAACTAGATTACCTTAAAGAAGATTCAGTTTAAGTAGAAGTGCAAGGCCATAAGGTTTTATCTCTAATAGACATTGAATACACAAACCAAAAGCTGTCAACTGAGAAGGTAGATTGGAGAATCCCTTTCATTGACTACTTGTGAGAAAACAAGCTCCCTCGTGATGGATAAGTGGCTGAACAGGTTAAGAGGAGATCCCTCTCCAATACTTTAATAAACAACACTCTATATAGAAGGTTGTTTGATCAGATGTGGTTGCGATGTCTGAGTGAATCAGAATCATGAAAGATAGTAGATGAAGTACATGCTAGATTATGTGGTGCACATCAGTCTGAGCCTAAGATGAAAATGAAAATTAAATGGATGGGGTATTATTGGCCATCAATGATGAGTGACTGCATGAGCGTTGCACATAGCTATCACCAATGTTAAGTGCATGGTGTAATCCTACATCAACCACCAAATGTACTTCACATGAAAATCGCTTCCTGGCCTTTTGAAAGCTGGGGTACATATATCATTGGTCTCATCAACCCGCCATCTTCAAGGGGTTATAGATTAATCCTAGCAGCAATAAACTACTTCTCAAAATGGGTAGAAGCAATTCCTGAGGGAAGTCAAATCTCATCATGTCTTAAATTTCTTTAAAGATCATATTGTGTATTGATTTGGTGTCCCTCGTTGGATCATATCTGATAATAGACTATATTTTAAAAACACCAAGATAAATAAATTTGCTAGACATCACAAAATCGATTAGAGATATTCAACAATCTATTACCCTCGGGCAAATGAGTTGGCCGAAGCCTTCAACAAAACTTTTGTTCAGATTTTGAAGAAAACCTTAGACGATAGTAAGCGCCAGTGGCAAAGTTGGTTGAAGCTTTGTGGGCATACAGAACCACATATAGAACTCCAAATCAATTTATGCCATACGCTTTAGTCTTTGGTGCAGAGGATGTTATTCCCTTAGAAGTTTAACTACCATCGCTCAGAATTACAATGAATTACAATATAACTTCAGAACAAAATGCTAAACTCTGCAAAGAGCTTGAAGGTTTGGAGGAGAGGCGATTACAAGCTCAACAAAACCTCAAGCTATACAAATCTAAAATGATCCAAGCTCATGATAATCTAGTTTGTCCAAGAACCTTCCAAGTAGGAGACTTGGTCCTGGTTCTGCGAAGGCCCATCTTGACACACAGAAAGATTGGTGGTAAGTTTGAGCCAACCTAGGAGGGACCATTCATCATGGAGAAGACATACCAAGGAGGTTCCTACCAATTAGTAGATTGTAAAGGATATCATTCTATGTTGCCTATCATGGGTGATACCTTAAGAAGTATTAAGCTGAGTGATGTATCAAAGGAAATTTTTGATGAAAGGAAATCTAGAAAATTAAATTTTCTACATTGCTGATATTACATCGGCACCGTTGATGTTATATAACCAAATGTATCCAGGTGAAGAGACTGGGTCCGAAGAGTCATACTAATAGTAAGGATTTTATGAATCCTCCAAAACTTGTTTAAATCATTTGACTCTTCCTAAAAACCAGCAAAATCTTTTGTCAATCTTGTCTCCCCTTTCGAGGATTGGTGTAAGTCCCCAAATGGTTTCCTCTCTTCATTTAAATCAAATTAGCTAATAGGTGTAAGTCCCCAAACGACTACTTATATGCTTCGGTGTAAGTCCCCAAATGGCATCCCTCTTTGAGGATCGGTGTAAGCCCCCAAATGGCATTCTTTCTCATTAAAACTAAACCAGCTATTAGGTATAAGTCCCCAAACGGCTTCCTGTACCCTCATGTGTAAGTCCCCAAATGGCATCCCTCTTCAAGGATTAGTGTAATCCCCTAAACGACATCATTTCTTCATTCAAACTAAACCATCTATTAGGTATAAGTCCCCAAATGGCTTCTTATATGCTTTGGGTGTAAGTACCAAAATGGCATCCCTCTTCAAGGATTGGTGTAAGCCCCTAAAGGGCATCCTTTCTTCATTCAAACTAAACCAGCTATCTGGTATAAGTCCCCAAACAGCTTCCCATACGCTTCGGGTGTAAGTCCCCAAATGGCATCCCTCTTCAAGTATTGGTGTAAGTCTTCAAATGGATTCCTTTCCTCATTTAAATCAAATCAGCTATCAGATGTAAGTCCCCAAACGGCTTCCTATGCACTCCAGGGGCCATCCCACATAGTGGCATTCTACCTTCATTAAAATCAAATCTATAAAATTGATCTCCCAAGCGATATCCTACATTTTGATATCTACTTGTTTAGGACACATTCCCTTATCAAGCATCAATTTAAACCAAAATCAAATTCGAACTTCAAACCATCACTCACTTTCCCTAGTGTTTGATAAACCTTTAAATTCTATTGGTCATCTCGGTCAACGCCAACATGTGTGATTTTCTATACAAGCACATCACACCTATTAGGGGACCATTTGTTAACCTCATTTTTTACTAAGGTCATTCAACCTCTCAAACCCAAATCCTAAATTAGAACTAGTCTCTGGTGTGTTGCACAATACAATACACTAGACCCCCGATATTAAACCCTAGTGAAATCAAACTCTAATTGGCTTCAAATCTTCACCAAATCACTTGAAACTCAATTTCAAGTGGATTGGACATGTCCAATCACACTAGCTAGGTCAAATGTTGACTTGGTCAACCAGGCTCAAATTTAGTCAAACTTGGTTAATTTGGTCAAACTTTTGACCCTGGTCTAATCAAACCCCACAAATCACTTGGATTTGTCAAATTGACCATTTGAGCAAGTTTAGGGTATAATTGGGTCAATCCAAGTGAGTTGTCTTGGTTAAATTACCTAAGCTATTAAAATAATAATTAAATTCAAAACTTCAAATCCATTAAATTAAAATGTTCAAACTTGACCCAAATTATTTTTAGAGGACCCCTAGGGTCCACCCTAGTCCATTTGACAACTTTTGATTGGCCAAATCAGTCAAATTCTCAAATTATTCAAAATAGTCAAACCTAGTCAAACTTGGTCAAACCTCATTTAAATTATAAAATTTCATAAATAAACCTATTTTAAACTATTTAGAACTATTTTAAATCATTACTATGCTCAATGAAATTCAATCCAAGCCCTTGGTTCAATCAAATTTTGAAAATAATATCATTTCTCCAAAATTTCCAAATTTCCACTCAAACATCTCATGGGCCCCCAAACTCTTGCATGAGTGGTTTGGTGCCACATGGCACCATCCTAGCGAACCATAGGATCAATCCCAACCACCCTTCTCAGCCAATTCTGACTCTTAGCTTCATTTATGTTGGATTCCTGCTAAAGGGATCATTCAATTTCAACCACATTATATGTTCTTTGCATTGTATCAATGTCTTACTTTAAGGAGTGGCATCTTTTATA
>JAJBZI010004678.1:0-10075 GCA_021234465.1 Dendrobium hybrid cultivar
AGACATAAACTCTTATAGGTTTAAAGTTATTCATGTGTTCTCTATATATTAATCATTATTTTCAATGTAAGAGTACATGAAGAACTTGAAGAGTTTACAATTCATTCTTTCAATTGCATCACATAGTGGGGTTGTAATCTTTAAGAGATATTTTAGTAATGAAGCCATCATTATCTTTATTATTGGGCTTCATGAGCCTAGTGTACAAGCTAATAAATATTGTTGGTTTTGTTGATCAAGATAATATATGCGTATAGTTCATTCCTTTTAAACTAATATTTTAGGTAAAAAGAAATAGAAAGGACAAAGTAATATCTGGAATAAAAGGGATGAGAATCAGAAAAGGGATTGATTAAGCTCAAAATGAAAATATGAAGCTATCAAAGATAAGAAGACCTAAAAAGCCAAAGAGATGTGTCAATTTGTATTGTATTTATTTTCTTAGGTCTTCTTATTTTTTTACAAGTATATCATGGGCTAATAAATTAAGCACACGCACATAACTGTAAAATAAATTTAAGAAAATGCAAATTCAAATTTAATTAAAACACTTGATTCTCATACTAATCATTTTGTATAATCTTGATTGTACTATATGAACAGAGTTGCAAGTTTTACAAAATAGTATAATCAAGTAATATTAAATTAAAAAATATTAAAATAAAAATTTTCATACAATTAACCATACTATATGATATATATTATCAGGTATGATATGCTATTTTAAATTCTAGCCCACCTGCTATATATATTTTGCCAAAGATACAACAACAACATCATCATCAAGCCTTTATCCCACTACATGTGGTTTGCTACATGAATATTTTTTCTCCATTTTATTCTGTTAAGAGTTATATTCTCATTTAAATCTAATGATAATGGATCTTTCTAATAATTTCTTGCAAACTCTTTTTGATGCACCTCTACCATTCTTCGCATGGTCATTGAAAGGCCGCCATTTTTTGTTACCAGATCATCTAATATGACTCTCTAATCTTATCTATCACTGGAACTACTCTATCCTTTTAATGTATATACTCATTTTGCATTTTATAGAAAAGAGTGAAGCCACTCATCCACCTGAGCATCCTCATCTTTACAATAGTTAACTTATTTTTATGCTTCTTTTTTTAATGGCCAATAGTATGTGCCATTATGTAGGTCTTACCACCATCTTATAAAATGTTCCCTTAAGTTTGAGGGGTATTTTTCTATCACACAATAGGCGCGATGCATTCCTCTAGTTCAACCATCAAACTCTAATTTTACTAATAATATTCACCATGACTTTGAGCAATAGAACCCAAAAATCTTAAACATAGTCTTATTATTATTGACTTGATTGCTTAAAGTCACAATCCCCCCACTAGATCTATTAATACTAAAATGAGACTTTAAAAATAGATAAATTCAAAATTAAATTAATCATACTATATGATATTGTTTGTATTAGATTAAACTTTAACATATTTACCTATTTTAGGACTAAATATTAAAGAGTCAACTCAAGAGAATATTTTTACTATACAAATAAAGTGGTTCCTATTCAATCCAAGCTCAAATAGACCAAACAAATAGCCTGAGCCAAAAAATTAAACTAATTATATATTACAATCTTGATCATACATTTTCATCAAATAAAAGAATAGTTTTTAGGGCTACAGACTGAATGAGCTAATCGACTATACAATTCCTAGAATATAATATACAATTTGAATGTCATATTTCATAAATAGTTAGATCACAGTTTATTTCTATCTTGCATATAAATTCTATCATATAAAATATTCTTTGAACAAAGTCTTTGAGAATTTTACAAGAAAATTTTAAGAGAGATTGGAGAGAAGTTTAGTGAAATCTTTTGAGAATTATAAGATATATGTGTATGAGGTTGACCTTGAATATTCTTGCTCAATCATATCATTTTTCCTTTGAATGCCATTCAAGTTCATAGGAGAAAAACTTGTTATAGATCTTTCTTGTAAGATCTCAAAGGCCTTATCAGAGGTTGGGTGCACTTCATGGATCTAGAAGGAGGCTATGGAGAACATTCTTTTTGAAGAAGAAAATGGTGTAGGATTTCCCCATTACTTTAGAAGGATAGAGTTTTCTCAGCCCTGCTCGAAGAAAAAGGAGTGAACTATTGGAATTCCTAAGGAGAGAACACAGGGAGTGGACTTAGGCATACTTAACCAAACCACTATAAATGGTTTGCATAAACTTCTTATTTTTTGCATTTGCTTTATTTAGAATTTTATTACATGCTTTTAGTTGAATAATAATATATGAAAAATTTCTTAAAATTACAAGCTTAGTAGATTTAATTTATTTTTTCATGATAAAACATTTTTGATGAAAAAATCTAAAAATAATTTTTATTTAAAAAAGAAATTTTCTTTAGTAAGTTATCATCGCTCTCTCTCTTAGATTTCTAGAGTGAGAAGCTATAAGGATTTTTCATTTCTTGTAAACAATTGTTTCTTTGGGCATGCTTTTCTCCAATCCCCATGAGTAACTTGTCTCCTTCTCGACTTGTCTCCTTCTCGAGTTGGTCGGGAATTAGGACCATTATGAAGCTCCTTCTGGGCTCCTCCACATTTCCCCCTCTTTCTTATCAATCGAATAGTCCAAGACCACTCCATCCCACTATCTTTTTAAAATGGTCGAATATTCTAACCTTCTTCAACCCTGGTGTGAAAATTTTTCCACTTTCATATGTTCCACTGTCGGAGGCTAAGTCTGAGATTCTATCATTCTCTATGGAAGACATAGCTACTTAAATAGAGGAATGGAAGTTTTCTCTAGTTGATTACTCGATGGGAAGGCACCTCACGTATGAAGCGTTACTTGCAACTATGGAAAAGACCTGACAAACGAAATGTCATTTCAAACTTATGTCTCCGAGCAAGGGCATTTTTCACATGAAATTTTCACTCTCTAAGGATTTCAAATGTATCTAGGGAAGTGGAGCTTGTTCTTCTTTGGGAGGCCATTTATTATACATAAATGGTCTCCAAAGTTTAGGCTCAAAAGGGATGATGTCAAAAATGTGCCCATCTGGATAAAATTACTTGATCTTCCTCTACCTCTTTGGTCCACTTTGGGTATATCTTGTGTAGTGAGTCGCATTGATATTCCTATTATTGTCGATCTTTTAACAAGTAAATCTAGGATTAGTTATGATAGAGCATGTGTACAAGTTTGTACAGATACAGTTTATCCATATGAGATTAGAATCAATGTAGCTGGTACTATGCACACTATCAAACATAACTATAAGTCGAGACCTACTGTTTGTTCCTGTGGCTCGATCACTTATTCTCAGAGAAGATGAGGAGAATGGAACAGAGAAGAGGAAGGAGGAAATGTGAATTCTGGAATATTTTTTAGTGCATCTCAGATCCATTCTTCCAATTGAAAGATTTGTAAAAGCTAGCATACTTAATTTTGTGGTATAAAGCCAAAATGGTACTTTTAATTAAGCTAAATCTTTTGTCATTTCTTTTGTGCTAGATGTGATAAATAAAAAAATTTAAAACTAAAATATTCCAATTTTTAGACTCCCGTGAGTAGCATTTCATCCCCATAATGTGATCAAAACTTTGCAAAATGTTTGGACGCATAAAAAAATATTTAAATGAAGGATTTATCATAGTAAAAACACAAAATGAAAAGTCACACTCAAAGAATATGTGACTTGTGCTTTCAATATGAGTGCAACATGAAGGGAAAATGGGCTCAACATTTTTCAACGCCATCCAAACAAATAGAGAAAATCTAATAGAGTGTTTTTATGCCATACAAATGATCTTCATTCACATACAATAACCCTGTGATAGTAATGATATAGAAAAAGTTTAAATTAACATTGCCACTATCAGACCAAAGAAGAGTCTTAGAGGAAGAAGTAGAAATGCTAGATGAACTTTCATAATCTCAGTATAGATATTGGCAGTAATTCCAGTAGGAAGAGACCAACATATCCCATCAAAAATTGAAACAACAGAGTCATTAATAGTAAATCAGGAAGAAAAATCCTCACTAGCATCTAAATCCATAACACTCAAACCTTTTAATCATGAATCCAACATTAAATTAATATAGTCGACAGAGACATTATTAATGGAAAAATGCATTGAATACCTAATATTCAAAGCTGTCTGATGAAAAAGCTTCCAAAAAGGAGAACAATTATGAATATCGTCTCCCAAGGGCTCACATATTTTGCCAAGCACCAAGATGCTTAAGGGGAGTTTTCATTATAGAATCTAAAAATAATAGAGAATAAACATGCATGACTAAGTACATTCAGGCAATGGATGCCTACACCACCATATAAGGTCAGCTTACATGTATCATTCTAAGAAACCATATAAATTTTCTTTGCATTGATATCACCATAAAATAAGAAACGAGAGCATACTTTGTCAATGATATTTTTATAGAATTTTGGCAATATGGCACCACAAATTCAATAAGCTATTGAGTTCCATATTGTAAACTTAAGGACTTGCAATCTACCAGTCATAGATAAAAGTTAAACCTCCCAACCATCTAATTTATAAGAAATCTTATGAATTAAAGATTGGAATAGAGCAATTTTTATGTGTTTAAATGAGATAGGAATGCTTAAATAAACAAAATTATCATGAATACACTAAATATTTAAAGAACTACAAAGCTGAACATAATTTCTATTTATCAATAGGGAGTTCCTTTCATGGTTAACCTAAAGACAAGAATAATTTGTAAAAGATTGCAACACTCTATTAGAACAAAACAATTAGCATGTGAAGCTTCCACAAACACCAACAAATCATCTGCATAAAATAAATGGGCGATGTGCACATTCATTCTACAAACACCCCTAAAGATTTTATTGTAATCTAATAAAGCAGAAAATACATCCATGGCAATACATAAAAAGCAAAGGCTTAGAGGATAGTTTTGTTTAAGATCAGATGTAGTGTGAAAAATAACATCTAAATTACCATCTACGCATATAGAAAAATAATCTTTTGTAATACAAGATTTAATCCAAGAAAGAAACAAAAGGAGGAAAAACCTCTTTGTGGCATTCTAGAAAGAATAAAATATCTCGATGCAAAGTTAAATTCATTTTCTATATTATATTTAGCACGTAAAACTTTTTTGCCTTTGGAATATCTCAAGATCTCATTGGTCAAATGAATATAGTCAGTAGACACTATCCCTTTAATGAACCCAAATTGATTATTACGTATAATTATGGGAATAATCTGCTTAATTATAGTCGCAATGACCTTAGAAATTATTTTGTAAAGCACATTGCATAAAAGAATTGGCTTGTAATTAGATATAGAAGATGAGTGACTAGACTTAGGAATTAAAGCAATGACCATGTATTTGACGTTTTTAGGAAGATGGCCACGGGAGAAGAAGAATTTAATAATATTACAAGCAATATGCCTAGTAATAAGCCAAGTTTTCTTATAAAACACAAAATTAATATCATTTGGGCGAAGACTATCCTTAGAAGAACCCGAGAAAATAGCATTCTTGATTTCCAAATCACTAATTGGGGATATTAATAGTTGTATGCTATTATTAGGAAAAATCTTCCCAGGAGGAATAGCAGTAATATTAATGTGCATAGGGGAAGGAGAGTTATAAATAGTCTTAAAATGCGTAATTATAAGAGATATACTAGCAGAAGGATCTTCAATGAAGATGACATTTAAGATAGACCACAATTTATATTTTTCCTATTATTTATCCTAGTAAAAATAAAAAGGAGGTTTTCATCACCATGTTTTAATCATTTATTTTTTCATCTTTGATGTATCCAATTAGACTAGGCAACATTACAATCAACAGATAAGGAATTAACCACCCTGAGATTTGTATTCAAAGCAATATTACAAGGATCATTGTCTATCTTAGTAAGAAGGTCATATTGGAGAGCATTAAGATAGACAATATGCTTGTAAAGCCAATTCGAACTACCCCATGTTTTTGATTTAAGCTTTTACTTAGGACTACGAAACTTGTCATATAAATTATATATAGAATTTCCCAGCAAGGCTAACTAAATTACAGTATCTAGAGTGCAATACCAAAAACTATCAAATGATGTCCAAAAATTTCTGAAAAGAAATAGCTTGGCTATAGAGAAATTTGAACCATTACACACCACAAGAAGGGAGTCTTCAGAATTCTTTGATTTAAGAACTTTGTAAAAAGAATTTAGAAACCTTCACAGCCATTTAGCATTCACTAGAGCTCTATCTAGTTTAATATGTATAGGAGAATCAATACTATTATTCTACCAAGTATAGTCTAAACCAAGGGCAACATGTTCCACAAGACCCATATAAAAAATCATTGCATTGGAATCATAGAAAAGATTGTTAGTTAAGGGATTACCACTTACTTATTTTAGTAATATACTTGCAATAGTTGAAGTCCCCAAGGACTAGCCAGGGAACTTCAGGAGCAGGATTAAGCCCTCTAAAATCATCCCAAAGCATAGATCTATCATTAGCACTATTAGAAGCATATAATACATAAAGGTGAATATAATCCACATAGTTAAAATATAAACTACCTGCAATCCATTGATCAAATACATATGAGCGAGTAAAATTTACTGTGCTAGCAATCCATTTAATCCATATACGACCAGATCTAGATAAATCAAAGTTATTGAAATTATTTTCATGCTCAAATACCATATGACTATGCCTAAACCACCAATCAGACTATGTATAAATATTAATTCTATTTTCTAGAGCACACATAACATCTAAATTATAACTCTTAACAAAACATTTGCAGCTCAAACCATCTCTGAGTTATTATAACCCTTAACATTCTAAGAACGAACATTAGGAAGAATCATTTAGTGTAGAAATATTTTGAAGCTTCTTACTATTAGCACGATTATTCTTCCCAGGCTTAGCCGTTTGAACTTGCATAGGTGACGATAAGATAACCTACACAAATATCTTAGTAGAAGTATCAATATTAGAAGGTTTTGGATTATCAACAACATGTTCAAATTCATCCATCAAGGACTTATCTGCAAGTAAATCAAATTTATTATGTAAGGAAAACCACTCATCCACATGAGTTTGTATAGTAACAGATGACGAATATATTTCAACATTAGAATTTAGATTCAGGATCTTAGTGGATTCAACATTTATAATATCATCAATAACATTTAAAACTGAAACTCCGTTAACAGCAGTATTAATAAATTGAGAAGTAGGATTAAAAAATAGGATCATGAATGTTTTGAGAAGTAGGCATAACATGCTTAACAGGATTAACAAGAGCCACTATCTCATTAACCTTATATATCGTCTTAGCATTTTTATTCACAGAGTCAAACCTAGCATGGGGTTTTTTGTAGGTGCTTTTACCCCTTTGAGGCTGGTAGTTAACTACGTCATTATTAGGCTATCTGGATGTTTTTAAGTGGATTAAAAGCAAGAGAATGATTTATAAATCCATAAGAGCATAAAGATGGTCACCATTTGTAACTAATCTTAATAATGAGCATATGACCCGCAACCGTAACCGTAATTTCATCCAAATATACCATTTTAGCATTAACTTGTACACAAGCTCTTGCATAGATTATTCTAGATTTACTAACAGAGAAAGAGTCTACTATAAGAGATGTACCTATCCGACACACAACATGAGATATGCTCGTCATTGAAGACCAGAGAGATAGAGGAAGATCAAATAGTTTAATCCATATCGACACTGATTTAAAATCCTCTCTTTGGTCTAAAGTTTGGAGACCATTTTTGAAAAATAAATGGTCTACCCAAAAAGAACCAAGAACCATTTGACCAAAAACTTTCAAAGTCTTCAAATAGCGAGAAGTTAATAAGAAAAAAACCCTCACTCAGAGACAAAAAGCTTGAAACTATCTTTAATTTTTCATACCTTTTGCATGCTAGCTAACAAAGCTTCGTAAGTTGGACACCTATCCAGTAATTGACGAGTGACAGTTTCCATTCATCCATTTTAGCTTCTATATTTCTTTCATAAAATGACGAGTAATCTTTCTTAGCTTCAAATGGTGGAACAAACGGAGGGAAACTCTTTAACCCCTTGGCTAGTTAAGGTGTTTCTTCAGCAAACAATAGATGCGAAGGGAGATGTAGGGATAAAAGGTTGATGAGATAAATGAGAAAACGAGGAGCCCATGAGGATCCCTATCCCCAGCCTAGCTAGGGAGGAAGACCGACGATAGCACTGGAAAAATGAGAAATGGGGAGAAAAGAACACCTAGGATTTTCAGGTTTATCAAGTCTTTTTTTTTTGGGCAAACCAAGGGCAAAGCCCGAATTTTATATATAATAAAGAGAATCAAACATAGTTACACAACTGGATCAAAGATAACAGACGAGCCTTAAACCAAGAAGGCGCAGACTCAGAAGAAAACTAGAGAAGAAGATTGGTACATAAATCCAACAAACTTTAACCACAATATCACATCAATTATGACTCCAAAAAAAGCTAAAAGCTAATACAACTAAATACAATGGAGACATACTAGTGAAGAATGGTCTGCCCACAAGTCCAGCTCCAGATCAACTGCCACCACGACCGGACACCATGGAAATTCATATTTGCCACGAGAACCTGCACATGAGATACTTCCCTGCAAGGATACCTTACAGGGAAGAAGCATTATGTTGTAAAGGTTGTCAAAAATTAAGACTGTCAAGCAGGAAAGTAAGAGACAACTGGCATAGGAAGAAGTCAAGCGGCATAGGCAGGAACGAAGCTCGTATCCCGCAAACATGAGGCAAAGAAAAAAGCTAAAGTCAGTAATTCACTAAACAGGGAAATAGTCTGCTTAAGGAAAAGCAGAAAGCCAAAGTTACATTCTAGCTTTAGTGAATTTAGCACGTTTAAGCAGGATAGCATTCTTAATTTGCAAGTATACAGAATTGGAGCAAGAGGCATGAGACTCAAAACGACGTTTATTCCTCTCAAGCCAGACATAATAGACTATGCAATGAATGGAAAGGTAAGACAATCCCACCTGATTATCTATTGTAATGGCTTCATCCGTAATAAAATCCAAAACTTGCAGGAGAGACGGACGAAGATAAAATGAATTAAAACACGGAAACATTCTAACAAGAATGCCAAATGTAAAGTCACATTCAAAGTAAAGATGTTTAACCGATTCAGTGGTGGCATGGCAAAAGGAACAATAAACATACACATCCAAATTTCTTTTAGCTAGCTCATCAGCTGTTTTTAGCCCACCACAAACCGCAAGCCAACTATAAGCAGAGAAACGCATAGAAAACCTTCTATGCCAAATTTTGTTCCACCATAAACAAATATTATTGCTTTTATAATAAAGAGAGTGCACATGCTGGAAGCTGAAAGTTTGAACATCAAGCCAAGAAATGCAAGGAGCAGAACTATCCACTTTGAAAACCTCCATAACAGCAGCAAAAACAAGAGGATAAAGATGCTGATGCATTAAGGTGAGATCATTAGTGAAACTAGGGAATAAATGCATAGTTCTGAGATGTACATTGCCAAATAACTCCATCAGGGACTTGCCATGATAGCAAGGATCCCAAAAAAATGAGATCGAGTTACTTCTAGTAATGTTAAAAGCAAGAATAGTTTGAGCCACAACAACCATCTGATGTAATTGTTTCTAGAAGGTAAAAGCAAATGTAGATGGCTTTTACCATGGTGAATGGTATTTATGCCTAAACCAAATAGATAAAGGAGTATGTTCATTATAAATTCTGTCAATGCAAGCACAAAAATAACTAAACACAAGTGCATGAATATTAGGGATTCCCAATCCCCCATACTTCAATGGCATGCAGGTTCTCTTCCAAGACACAAGAGTAAGCTTTCTGAGATGTATATTTCTGCTATAAAGAAACCTTGAGCACATCTTATTTATACTCTTGATACAGGCAGATGGGAGAACAGTACCCCTAAGCCAATAGGATAAAGTGCTATAAATAGTATATTTAAGAAATTGAATTCTACTAGTAAAGGATAAAAGTTTATATTTCCACCCTTCCAATTGCTG
>JAJBZI010004703.1:0-17598 GCA_021234465.1 Dendrobium hybrid cultivar
TTTTTTTGCTTATGTTAGTTGATCCAAGAACACTTTGGTGTTGCACAGGATTTTAGTGGTCACAATATGAAGTTTATAGAACATATGTTCTAAATTCTACTAAGAACTTTTTCTTGCCTTCTACTTGGTAGGAGAATGTTATATATAACTTTCTCAAAAAGGTTTCATTAACACAAATTGAGTAGGTGCTTGTGTTTTTTCTATTATTATAAAAACATGAGCATCTGCTTGATTGACTCTTGTTGGGGTAGATACAAATTTGCATTCATATATTTTTTTATTGTATGCAATATTCTTTATCATTGTAGACCATATAATCATTCTTTTTAAATAAACATAAGTTATTTTTTGTTTCGATGAAATAATCCTTCGGCTATATCAATCATATCAATTCCTATTAATGATGACTCTGTTACTAGCAAAATTGAATCAATCTTTATTTTCTTTTGTTCTTATCGTGAGTAGCTTTGTTGAATGTTCATTCATTTTATTATTGTTGTGTTTAGTAACATTTTCTTCCCTTAGCAAATATCATTATACCAAATGCTTTTGTGATATCCTTTTACATATTTGTGACAATTTTCATATAGAAATATACTTCTCATTGTGGCATAATATATAATATTTAGTTATAAATTAAATGGATTATATTGATGCAATGACCCTATTGTAATATAAATTAAAATGCCCACATATTAAACTAATAATGTATTAAAAAAAAGACTATTATTTTCAATTTGTGCAATTATTGTTTGTATGTTTAATTTTTTTAAAATAAGTTTATAAGCTTTAATATTGCTTAATGAACAGTACATAAATGCTATACTCCCTTTAAGAAAAAAAACTTGCATTTAAATTCAAGCCATATTTTATTTTATTTAAGTGAACCAATAAAATCATTTTTTCAAGTATAAATATGATATTTTCTATATTTTTGTTTGTGCCACCTAAAAATACAGACCCCTAATAATATTGTTATATATAATTTTGGAGTGTAGAAATATTTTATAGACAAATAATATTTTAATAATCTAATCTATATTTTAAATACTAATCTAATTATTATATTATCTTATTAATCGATATGTGCCAATTTATTTATACTCTAATTATCATTAAAATTTCAAAATAAATTTGAAACTACTTCAAATTTTCATTAATGAATGCATAAAAATATACTCTTCATATCTAATCAATATTATATGCGCTCCTTCATTTTTTTAATTATTTTAAATTAAAAATCAAATTATTTATCAAATTTATTATTCTAAAATTAAACCTCTCATAGTATTATAACACGGAATCTCCTAAATTATTAAAGCTCTTTTTTTTTTTTATAATAAATTTAATATAACGTCTAATAACAATTATTTTAGCTACATACACCGCTACACGCATGACCTTCTTTTCTTGTATAAATGTATAGCTATTCGTATGGCAGTCACCCTCAACGATTTACCCTAGCCATTCGCGCCGCAAAACCCTACCAAAACCCTTACACTCTCGCTCTGTCCTCTGTCTGCTCTCTCTGTTTTTGCTGCGATATCAGCTCCACACACGCTTGGGAGCTTGCAGGTCTAACCCTTAGGCCTAATTTCCGGGGATTGGACTTTTGAAGCTCTTTTCTTTCCTCTTCGTGCCCCGCCAAAACTTTTCGAAGCTTGGGATAATCCATAAAAAGTGGTTATTTTTCTTTTTTCAATTTGCCATCGAAACCCTAGCTGTGATCGTCTATCTTTGCTAGCTTGAAATGCCGCTTGGTCAGAGGGTTGGGGATAAGAGCGACTCGCGCTACTGTGGTGTTGAGACAGATTTTACCGATGACATGCCCCATGTCCTCACTCATAATCTCTCCGGAGGCTTTGACTTTGTTGTGGCTCCTTTGGTTAGTACAAACTGTTCTTCTTCCGAGAGTTGCATTGAATGAAAATTGTGAACTCTTATTGTTTTTTTTTTTTGGAAGAAACAAATTTGTCTTAATATGATTTTTTTTTTTCGCTTAAAGATGTTTGTTTTTGGATCGTTGTTCTGAAAATAATGACATGCTATTCCATTTTTACGTTCTGCAACATTTACAACCCTACCTGTTCCATTACCCTATTTCGAAGAGAGTGAAACAAGTGTTTGTTTTGTGCCATTATAGTTCAAGTTATGAGGTGAAGTAGGAAGACCGTTGGAGAGGCGAGGATGATCGGTGAGAACTGTTCAAAGCTGAACGGTATAATGAACACATAAGAGGCAAAACCAGGATCGGAAAACTATTCTTTTGCCCTTATGTTTATTCCCTTGCTTCATACATTCCTTTTTGTATAACTAGCACACAAAAACTAGTAGAATAAAAGGACAAGCATCTTAAGTGAGCAAATTCTAAAAAAAAAAAAGAAAATTCAGAAAAAATGCAGGGATTGGAAGCGAAAGGGAGGTGGGATAGTAGTAGTGCTGCTGCATCAGTCTTCTCCACTATTGGAAAAAACATGGCCCTAAGTTTGAGTTGATAATAGCGGCCGCGTTCGGTAAGTGATACTCAAATATGTCTTTAACATCAAAGATCTTAGGTATCCTCTAGTTATCAAGCAAATTAGTTGAGTGGATGTTGTCATTGATTTTTCTTCAAATAGAAAAGGGACTAATCTTCTTTTTTTTGTAGCTTTTGATAAATGCCAAATGGGACATTAATGAAGATTGAGGTGGATCATCATGAGATCCCTTCTTTGAATAGTTTGGGATGGTGATCAATGGGCTTCTTGTACTTTGTAAGGGAATCTTCTAGCTTTCATTTAACCTCTTGTTGAACCTATTGGACCTCCTTAGCGAAGCGCTCAGTCGACTTATGCTGGGCAGAAGCTAGTAGTCTAGTAAAATCAACCATTGAGGTTGACACTTGGTATACATGATGGAGAAAGGAGACAATAGTGGACTAGTTTAGCATGTTATTGAAGGCAAATTCAACTTGGGTAAGTGATTGATCCCATCGCTTTTTTTTTTTCACGGTGAAACTTCGTATAAGGGAACCCAATGTGCGATAAACAACCTCAGTTTGCCCATTTAATTCAGAATGATATGCACTACTGAGTGAGAGGAATGATTACACTTCCATAATATGTGCCAAAAATGACTTACAAACTTAACATACTAGTCAAAGGTAATGGATTTAAGAATCCTATGCAACCAAACAATCTCTTGGAAAAATAATTAGCCACATTTACAGCATCAACGGTCTTTCAACAAGGTATAAAATGGAACATTTTGGAGAAATGGTTGATAACAATGAATACTGAATCATTTTTTTCCTTGTCATTGGCAAGCCCAACACAAAGTCTATGCTAATTCCTTCCCAGATGTTGTTGGGCACCAATAGGGTGATATAGAGTCTAGTGTTCTAAGTGTGACTTTTTGTTGCTTGACAAACTCGACATTGTTGAACAAAGTTGGTAATATCTTGATGCATTGAGGTTAAAATTAGTGGTCCTCAACTGCAACAATTGTGTTGTCACAACTTATATGCGTAGCTGATCCACCCGTGTGTAGATCTATCATTAATACTCATGTGGCGACATTCTTTGAATGCAAAGTTGATTTCCCTTGAGCAGATATTTTTCTTGTATGTGAAAATTTGCAATATTTTCATTTCAATGGTAGTGCTCCTAGATATTGTGGAAATCATCATCTCCTGCATACAATTCATTGAGATCGTTAGAGCTTAATAGCTTGTTTTTGAGTGTAATGAGTATTGTTGCTCGTCATCTAAGGGCATAAGCCACCCAATTCATATCTTCTACTCAGTGTTTCAAATTGAAGGTGAACTTTCAAAGGAACAATGGCCATTGACGTGCATATGAGCAAGTTTATTTTGGAATTGAGGAAAGCTAGCGATTGATGATCACAGTGCGAGATGAATTTTGACTGAATTAGATATGTTCCCGATGTTAGAGAGCTTGCACTATTGCATAGTGCATGTAATTCTTGCTCATATATGGTCAAATCTTGCCGAGATTCACTAAGCTTTCCCTGTAGAGCTCCATGGGTCAGCAACTGTGAGTGAGGACATCACATATTCCATTTATAAATGCATTAGCTTCAATTTAGAAAATTCAATCAAAATTTTTAAGAACTAGAATCTTTACGACATTAACTTATCTTTTAATAGAGTAAAGCTTGCATCTTGCTTTGCATCATACATGAGTTTTCCTTTCCTTAAACGATTGGTAATTGGTTTTACGATAATGCTGAAATTGCTATGAACATGCAATAGAATGTGGCGAGATTGTGGAAATTGTGGGCTTTGTGTAGGGTGGCCGAGATTAGCTAATTTATTATGCATTTTGTCTTCTCATTATTGATCTGAATCCCTTGATTGCTTATGACTAATGCAAGGAACAAAATTTTATGGGTGAGGAACTCCTACTTCTTGAGGTTGATTTTAATTGGTTTTGTTCTGAGACTTGTATTTCCCTTAAGCTTTTGAAATGATCTCCTTTCGATTTATTGTATATGAGGATTTTGTTAAAGTATCATAACTTGATTGATCCGTCAAATGAAAATGTTATGCATAATTTATTAGCCGAAAGGCATGACTTGCCACTCAGACAAACCCGCTTGTATTTTGAAGGTTGTTTTCCTTTTGCCCCGAGCTTGATTTGCACTTAATGATAGTTGCTTTTGAGGTCTAACTTTGAAAACATGCTCAAACCTTCCAGCTTGCCAATAATATCTTCAAGTCATGAAATGGGGAAGTGATGTTAGATGTTAATTTTATTAGTAACATGACCGTTTGTGCTTATAGTCCTAGGGCTGCAAACTAATTGAGCGGAGTTGAGCAATTGCTTGTTCATATTTGAGCTTGTTTATTATTAGTCTTTTCAAGCTTGATTCAAGCTCGATTTGAGATTTTCTATTTGTGTTCAAGTTTGATTCATTTAAAATGATAGATGTTTATGTTTGATTCATGTTTTGTTCATTTGATACTTATTGAGTTTTAAATCAACGAGCTTTATTGAGCTATTAACGGGTTTTAATTTCTAGATATTCATTTGTTAACAAATGAGCCTTATTAAGTTTACTAACAAACAATTGCCTAGAGCCTGTTCACGAACATATCTAACGTGTATTTTAAGCTACCAAAAGAGTCCGTTCACGAACATATCTAGTAAGTACTTTCGAGCTATTAAATGAGCCTCATTCACAAAAAAATGAGCTCAAAAAATGATTATTCTTATAAATAAGCTTGTTTTTGAACACTTTAAGCAAACAATTCGATAAATATGAACAAATATCCCTTATTCATGAACAAAATTTAGTCTACTAAAAGAGTATAACATAAAAAATGAAATGAAATTTTATAAAATAAGAATCATTTGTTATAATAAAATTAAAAATAACGGGAAAATATACAAAATATAAATTTATAACAAAACTTAATTAATTTTTAGCGAGCTTATTCACGAGCTCTATATTAAATATTAATTGAGCTTCTCAATGAGTTTTGCTTCGAGCTTGTTCATGACCTTTAATTAATATTGTTCATGAACATAAATGAGCCAAACTCATAGTTGTTTATTCTTTAACATTTGAGTATTTTGAAAAATTTTCACTTGTTTGATTACTTAAATAAACGATCATGAATAAATTATTACCAAATCAAGCCATCAATAGCTTGTCGAACACTCAATTCATTTGTAGCATTATATGCCATTCCCTATCCTTTTTGTGAACCATTAATGCCGTCACAACACAAGTGCTTAGACTAACTATTATTAATTTTTTGGCGAGAAGATTTGTTGAGTATGTCCTATAGTATCTCATGCTCGGTAGGCTCGCCTCGGGAATGAAGTCGATGCATTGTTGTACATCACATTCGGAAATTCATTTGGTAGGTCAAAACCGAACAATTCTAAGAATCTTTTAGTAGGTTTTCGATTTATTGGGGAAAATTAGATTGTAAAAGTTGTGAATCCTTGGACCAGCATCACCAAATTGTTGTGTTCTAGTTCAAGTTGGAATTTCGCTTCTAAGCTGATGAGCAGGGAGATGTCTTAGGTAGGATTTGCCTCTCATGAGGAGTTGCAACACAATTCTCCTCTCTTTGTACAAGATAGAGTAGCTATTATCCTTCCCTATATGTTGAGTGTAAAAATCATATTGGATTTGAAATGAATCCATTTCTACAAGATCACGCACAACTTCATCTTGGTAAAATTTACCAATGGAAAAGGGAATTCAAGACACATTGTTTACTTGCTTTTTCGTACCCTTCTTGATCCAACCAAAATTGCATTGACGAAGATATTTTTTTGTAGCCAAGTTTAGGACCCACAAAAACTATTTAGAGGTGATGTTTTTGCAGCTTTCTTTGTCAATGCCAACATTGCAAACTTTTTTCATAATGGCGCATCGAGTACGAGAGAAGGAATGCCTCTATGTTGAATTATGGGGGTTTCATGAGTAGGAGTCGCTCAACTTTATACACAATGGGATCTCCGTAATTCCATTCAATGAGCTCTCCAATTCCAGCATTCCCCTTCATTATACCTGTAAGTTTTTTTAACCCCTTCACTTGCCACGTGAAGCATTTGACTATGGAACAAGAATATTGATTCACCTTTACCACGTGAAGCATTTGTTGGACTTATGCCCATTTGATTACATCGGTAAATAGCCAATAGATGACTGCGGAACAAGAATATTGATTCACCTTTACCACGACAACAAGGGTGTTCTTCATGTTTTTATCGCAGCGGGCTTGGGAGCAGTGATTGTCGTTTATGTAGGAGCCAGATTGGAATGTGCATTGGCTTGGAGGGAGCTGAGGCTTGCTATCACCATAGTCCTGTAGCAATTTACGATTGTTGGAATACTTTCTTAAGCTACGAGATTGATTGCTCTAAGTTTTGTAGGCGACGTTGACGATCTCCAAAACCTTCCAACTAGTTTGAAGAGTTGATTGATCATGAAAAGACTCCGTATACCCATTCATATATTGCAATAGTTGATGTTGAGTTGGTGGAGGTCAACACATGCATTTAGGCGATAGAACCCTTCATTGCACTTGCTAACTTTTCAACCTGATTGCATGCATTGTTGATACTTATTGTTTCATATTTGATCATAATCATTGGGTATAAAGTGTTCTTTTAGCAACCTTCTCATTCTAATCTATGATCAAGCTGGTTGTTTGCCTTTGCATCGCCTATGAATCTATAACTATACCCAACAAGCAGAAGCTTCACCTCTTAGCTATGGGCGTGCATTCGACTAGTTTAGATGGATTGGTTGAAATACTTGTCAAACCAATTAGTTTTGTATATGCAATCTAGAAAGTTGAACCAAATTGAATCAAAATGTAGTTTGTATCTAGTTTGATTTTGAATAAATTAAGTTTTTGAGTGATAATAATATTTTCTTCATCAAATCATAAACTTTTTCAAATAAACATTTAAGTATTAGACTTGATAATCTTTCTATCACTTCTTTATTTACTATTCATGAACTTTATTGATTTAGTATTTGAAAATATTAGTGGAATTTATTTTTTTAATCAATTTTAATTGACAAAAATTGAATCAATAATCAAAATAAAAAGAAAATTAAATTTCAACAAATAAACAAACCAATATTTTAACAATCTAACCAAACCAACCAAATAAGATAAGTTATGTTCAACTTTTTAGTTTTAATCCAATAATGCACACCTGTACTCTAAGCGTTTGTGTCACTTGCTCGACCAACTTGTCTTCCAGAATCTCCATATCTTCTAAGAAAGTTTCTATAAATTTGAGTCAATTAAGGAGCACTTTGATGCACATGTGTCTGTTTAAATACTTGATGTAAAACTTGAGCTTAAAATTGGGTTGGTAATGGTGTCGTGAATATGGGCGGCAAGCATCCCTTTGCTTGCGATATGCCCAATTTATTTTATATTTTTGTGTTAGAAGTAAAAGTTCACGTCAGGATTGTCGTCGAGGGGATAAATTAGAATCAAGATTGTGGGAACCCTCAAACTTTTTTTTCTTCTGGATTCCTTTGCAGTGTTATTGATCAGGGAGGGCATGCTTGAAGGGTATTGTGTTGAGGAACACTTAGCTTCATGGTGAGGTTGGGGGTTAGGGCTTTTCCCATTTATTGCCATGAGGATCTTCTGCACGTCTAAGGAGATGGCATAGAACTTCATCTTGAGAGCGGTGATGGTCGGCTAAAGGGCTTGCAAGTTCAGATGTTTATCTACGTCATGCCGATGATCTTCACCTTGACCAAGCATCATGTGGGAACACCAGGCTCTGCTATTAACTAATGTAGAAAAATCATTGGAGAGGGGCGAGGATGATTGACAAGACTGATTCAGAGCTCTATGATGTAACAAACACAAGAGTTAAAACCAGAGAATTGAAAAACTTTTCTATTGCCCTTTCATTTCTTTCCTCGCTTCTTACATTCCTTCTTGCGTTATTGGCAAACAATAACTAGTAGAATAAAAGGGCAAGCAGAAAAAAATGTGAGCAATTGTTAAAGCAGAAAATTCGTAAGAAGTGTACGGAGTGGAAGTGGAAGTGGAAGGTGAAGGTGAGGCAGGAAAGGTAGCAGCACTGCTGCATCATGAAGCGTATAAAAGCTGCGGAATACGATTGCAATCTATTTGAATTCTTAAATATTTCCTGAGTTAAGATATTAAGAGCTGCTAACTTCTGAACTCCAAAATTTCAGCATTTTCTAACACTTTTTTTTATTTACTTAAAAACTAACGCTTGGAAGCTCTGAATTACTCAACAGTTCTGTGCTCCTGAAATTGCTCGAGTTTCTGATGAGATTAGTATATCTAAGTGCGTTGATACTGATCGTTTTTTTTTTCATGCCTGTTGGCATGTATGATCTTCTAACTACTTGCAGGTGGATCCAAGTTATAGACCTAGTTTCTCAACTAATAGTGCCAGTGAAGGCTTTGTTCTCCCTGTTGCAGCTTCAGACTTGATTGTGAGCCCTGCACAATGGAGCAGTCACGTTGTTGGTAAGTTTGAATTCAAAGGTTTACTAATTTTCTCGTTATGAATGCCGTGTTTTTTCAAAATCTCTTAAATGGAATACTTGTATTGTCTGAGTACAATATTTGTTATGACTTTTGAACGTTTTAAACAGTTTGTTAATCCTTTTGGAGAATATGGGATTTTGGAGTGAAGTTTATTTTGTTGCAAGCCCCTAAGAGGCATTTGGGATCACGTTTTTTTTTTTTTTTAAATTTATTTATGCTTTAATATGAAATAAAAACATGTTTGATTTCCTAAACAAGTATTATTTTGTTTTTTTTTTAATATTGTATAAGTTGTTGATGGCAGCTGGCCACAATGGTGATCGGTGGTTGTCAATGATGGTAGGCAGCGGTCGGATGGTTTCATTTAAAAAAATAAAAGATATCTCAAAATTAATTTGAATATTTTCAGAATCAGTTTGTTCTATTAAAAAAACAAAACAAAAAACAGCTAATAAACACACCAACCAAATATATTTTTCAAAATTAGAAAAAAAAACAAAAGTATAGAAGCAAAAAGTGATTTCAAATAACTCCTAAATAACTTAATTGATAACCAGATTCGTTATTCCTTAAGCATGTTTTATTTATTGGTGCCTTGGGAATTATGGCTAATGACAGGTAAAACTTTTTCCACAAATAATGGAAGGAACATTTTGGGATTGCATCATAGAATTGACATGATACAGTTTTTGTATTGGATGTTTCATTATTTGAACCTGTTTCTTTTGGACCTTTTTTAGATCAAAGGTTTCAGTTGATATAACCTGTTGTTTGAGGGCCTTGTTTCTTTTTTACCTTCAGATCAAAGGTTTCGCTTGATATTACATGTTGTATGAGCTTGTTTATTATCAAATTTTATTACTACTATTATCACTTTGCTAAACGATATATGCTATTGTCTTTCCAAACGGGTTTTGGAGAAGTGGGGAATACCATGCCAATAAACCTATGTTAGTGGAAATGATTTGTTTTCCTGAATTTAGCCAAATTACCTGTGGCTGTCTTCCGGTTGTAACACAATAATAGCATATGGAAGTTTCATATATAGTGCTCTCTATTGTCTAAGCAGTTGACTCTTCCTTGCTTGCATAACAGTTTGTTATTATTTGTATCAGGAAAAATTAGCTCATGGATTGATCTGGATTCAGAAGATGAAAAACTTAGGATGGATTCTGAAACAGCTCTAAAGCAAGAGATTTCATGGGCTTCGCATCTCTCTGTGCAGGTGTATTTGACTTATTTTTATAGTATTACTACCACACTCAATTTTTTTAATTCTAAAGGTTTACTAAACTAGAAATATGCAATCCATTTGTATTAATTTATTTGTTCGTAACAAGTAGCTAAAAATTTTAATTGTTCTCCACTTCTTTTTGAGTGTATTTTGTCCACTTCCAATTTATAAAGTGTACAATTTCATATTAGCAATTGGAACTACAAACTAGAGATGTCCAGTAAATAGCAGTGGCATAATTTGGAATCTTTTGTAGGATTTGATTTAGCATTTAGTAAGAATGTTTGGGGGTTACACCATAGAGGATTTAGATGATCAGCTTATACAGATTTTAAGTTAAATTAAAAAGTACCTCTTTCATCCCTTGAGTGATGTTCTATTTGAGCACCATAACAAAACTCGTTTTATGGTGAGGATGAACATTTTTTGTACTTACCATTATTCTACAACAGTTCATGAGTCGCAAGTTTGCTTTCTCATAACTCTATTCTTAAGAGTTTTTGTCCACTTAAAAAAGAAAAAAAAAAAAACAAGCTAGCTTGATTTAAAAATGAATACAAATTTTACAAATCTATATTTGTTACATTTTGCTTCGTAAAGGAGTTTATTAAACATAGATATGAGGCATTATTTTTGGAATTAGTTATAGTGAGTGGCTAAAGTTTAAAGTTTTGACCACCTTTAATTTTATATTGACTACATATGACTTTGAAAAGTGTTGAATTTATATTATTATTGCATTTGAAATAAAAGAAATAACTCAAGTAATGTTTGAACTTGAATATTATGTGGATTATTCTTTTTTATTTTTTATTTTTAATGGCATCCTTTATATAGAAGAGATTTAGTTGAATAATTAGGGAGCTATTGTTTTTTTATATTTTGTTTGATTTTTATAAATCCTCTAAAAACTTCTATTGTTCCTGCTTTGGAATATTAATGGAATGGATGATAAGTGTCATGGATTTTCTCATTCAAGTAAATAATTTTCAATGAATTTATGCCACAACAGAAAAAAAAATCGTGTAAATTGTTTTGGAAATAAAAACTGGATTTGATGATGTTCTCTTTCCCCAATCAATATCGATGAAAACCATCAGCTGAATATTTTCATGAAACTATCAAAAGTTCTCTCTTCTTGTCGAGGTACTGAATGAATACCATTGAGCATCGTCTGAACCATTGGCAATTAGCCTCACACTTATTTCAATCTTTCACCAGTGAGGATGTATAATCGAAAACTTTTGTCTAATATCTTCCAATGATCTAGCTGATGCTTCATTTTAATTATATACACGAATTTTAGCTCCTCTCCTTACTACCGTCTTATCAATTTCTTGGACCAATGAATACATTTATATTGCCATCAAAATAAAGTATTAATTTCCTCTTTCTCAATATTTATATAACCTAAACATTATTGTTTCATTTTTTAGAGTACTTTCTCACTCCTCTACTTTTTATATGGACATATTGTAGTGCATTTATGTTGTTCTTTTTTTTTTTTGATTTCTTAAATAATTTTTTCTATATTCTTGACATTGTTTATGATTTTTTCTCATGCAATGAGTTTTCAAGGCATTTATTGAGCACATCGTACCCCTGATGTGGTCAATTCATTTCATTTTACTTGTAAGTTTGATGCAATTCCTTCATCCGTTATGGCAACACTTTGAAAAGTGGACTAATTCACCTTTTCCAATATATGCCAATATTTTTTTGGTCCCACTTAACACAGAACTTTTATTTTTAATATACTGATGCTCTTAATCTAATAATTAATTTCAGGCTTGCCTTTTGCCCCCTCCTAAGAAAGGGTGTTTTAGTAATTACGCACGATCTGTGAACCAAATCTTGCAAGGTATAACCAATATGCAGGTAATCCCTGCATCTTAAATCTCATGAGGTTTACATGTTTATTATTTTATTGAAGAATTAGATCGTTTTTCTTTTCTTGTGTATCTTTCCCATAAAGCTGTGGCTTAGGCTGCCTCTGGTGAAGTCTGGCTCCATAGAGAATGAATCAGTTGATGCAAGTTATGGCTCTTTGGTGAGTGCAGTTGCATATCAGTTCATTTATTTTAGACAAGTGTTATGCATTGTGTTGCTGATTCATAAATCGTGATTTCTATACACTAAGCTATAAAGTCCCATAAACAACTGTTCTGCTACCTGTATGCTAAAAGTGCTGTAATTAGATACAAGTATTATTCTGTTATACATCTGACTTTTTTTTGGACTCTCATAGTTCCATACAGAATGTCATCCATTTATTTCTTGCAGGGTGGAATTCTGTATGATTCTTGGGAAACGTGGAACTCATTTCGATTGCTATGTGAGCATCACATTCAGTTGTGCGTAGCTCTTGATATTCAGTAAGTGTGAATGTCTAGAAGGGCCTAATTTGTCTGCAAATTCTCCGTAAGAAGGGAAAAAATACATTCTTCTAGTTATTTTGGGTGTGGGCTGGGGTGTACTGCAATAAGGTGTTAGTGGGTACTGCAATATCAGCTTTTGCATATAACATGCAGGAGTTCACTTCCATCAATCAACTCTCTAGTGCGCTGGTTTGGTGAGCCTGTTAGAGCAGCAATGATTCATACAGATGTAAATATTTATACAACCTCAGAAGCTTGCATACTTTTCAGTTCATTGTTTTTCATTGTTCTAACAGATTGGTGTCTGTGGTAGGCGTTTCTAACCAATGCAAGGGGGTATCCTTGCCTATCAAAGCGACATCAAAAGCTAATCACAGCATTCTTTGACCTTGGTTTTCAGGTACTTACGTTTTCTTGTTTTTAATTATCAAAGAGCAATTAACTGCACCTTTTATGGATGGATGTACGGTTGAACTAGGTTTTTCTAAGTGTACTATATGTTTTCATATGCCTTTTTTCCTTGGCTATATTGTTATGTTGTTTCTTGGAAATTTTCAGATTGTGATCTCTGGTAGTTTGGTGCATAGTATTCCGCAAGAAAGGTTGGAAGTTGCTCCTGCCAATGATAATGAAAGCCTCGGTGAAGGTATGCCTTTGGTTTGGATTATTAGTTCTGGTATAAGAAATGATTTATAAGCTGAATTCATGTAACTGGATGTCTAATGATGATAATGTTATGAGAATAGACCTTGTGTTTCCCTGAGGTGTATGTTGGGATATATTGAAGTTCTTTGCAATTATTCTTTTGCATATTCAGGTGCACCTCTTAGACATGAGCTGAAGCCTTACCTGGAGTATGTTGCTTACCTATACCAAAGAATGGATCCTCTTTCTGAGCATGAGCGTTTTGAGGTATCTTATATTTTTATGCTTTTGATGCTTCGATTTTTTTCATTTATTTGCGAATTTTTATGCTATCTAAAAATTGTCTTCTTTCAGCTCAATTACAGAGATTTTCTGCAGGCTCCATTACAGGTATTTTTCCTTCTTGTCATCCATTTAAGTTTTAAAAATAGATGCTTCTTGTCCATTGCTTTGGTTATTTTACACTTTGAGGACAGTCATGTCTTAGCAAAGGTTCAAATTTATTACTTTTATTTGCCTTTTGTAGCCTCTCATGGATAATCTCGAGGCTCAAACCTATGAGACATTTGAGAAAGACACAGTAAAATATAGTCAGGTTTGTGCGAACGTCTATTCTCAAATGAGAAAATGCTTTATCTTCTTCTATATCTTCTTAGTTGCATGGAATGGTCTGCCAATCAATTAAGCACGACAAATTTCATAGATATTGGTTTCAGGTTCTGTAAAATCTATTCCCCTTGTAATTGGATTGGTCTGCTTGTTCCGACATGACAGTAGGCATTCAGAGATAGCAATGTCATCTGATAACTTGATTTCTCTTGGTGTTTAACTCAGTTATTTTTGGATATATGGTTTAGACGAACATTATAAAGTTCCTTTTTGCCGTTCGTGAATATAGATGCGTGTTATAATAGATAACTATATTTAATTATCACTTTTTGCTTACACCATAGTTTGAGTTATGTTATTTTCATTTGGGCAGTACCAACGTGCAGTTTGTAAAGCTTTACTAGATCGAGTCTCTGATGAGCAAGCTTCATCATCAAATACGGTGAGAAAATTTCAAATGTCTTTTGTCCTTTCGGATAATTATAGCTGCAGGCCTGTTCATTTGACACTAATCTTACACAGGCTCTGATTTTCGCTTTCGCTAGAGTGTTTTACAAACTTTTACCTACTTTTTTCATCCATTTATCTGACGTATCTTGATATTTTTACCCCTAAGGTGCTAATGGTTGTAGGAGCGGGACGAGGGCCTCTAGTGCATGCCTCTTTGCAGGTTGGTTCCTCATTAGGATGACTAATACAAAACTGTAGAAATTGCTGTTTTTAAGCTTTTAGCTTTACCAACAAATCAATGCAAGGGTCTTCTCGATGCATGAAGTTATGTGTTTCATCTTTGCAATCTTTATACCAGACAATTGCCTAATGATCTATTACCTACCTTGGGTTTCATTTAGTAATGTTATGCCATTTTTGTTTTATATATGAAATTAAATTTCTTATTCTGACATAGCTGGAAGGGTGCCTTTTACTGTGTCTCCATTGCTCATAAAGTAGCCGAAGGGTGCACCTATGAGGTGGATTTTTTCATTGCATATTTTCAAACAAAACAAAACGACTTTTTGCTCATTTGAGGTTTTTGCCTCATTTTGAGGTCAAGATTTTCTTATTGATGGAATATTTTACAATAACAATAACATCAAGCCTTTATCTCCCTACATGGGGCTGACCATATGAATCTTTTTTCTCCATTTTGTCTTGGTAAGAGTCAAATTCTCATTTAAATTTAATTAAAAAAAATCATTTCTAATATTTTCTAGCCAATCATTTTAGGTCTATGTCTACCTTTTTTAACATAGGTCAAATCCAATACATCGACTCTCCTAACCGGGTCATTGGAAGGCCAACATTCTATATGTCCAAACCATCAAGGCGACTGGAGGTACTCCAACATTTTATATGTCCAAACCCTAAACCCTAAACTAAAATTTTTTACTCCCATCTTATTTATTTATTTATTTTTTTGTTTTTTGCTTTGATATTAATGTTTTGAATCGTGTGTTGTTGGTGATGTCTCTTAGGTCAAAATGACAAATTTTACTCAAGCCAATATTAGCTCACCCCAACCTTAGACAGTGATTGACTATGGTGCATTCTAAACTTTTCAGATCTCTTACTGCTATATCTTCTCAAGAACCTTCTATGCACTAGTAGGCATATACACTATGCAGATACAAGAGAAATTATAATATGAGTCATCAAATGAACAATTAATAATGAGCAGTTGTATTAAATAGGCAAGCAAAAATAAAAACAAAGATATAGAGGTATTTCATAATGAAATTTTTATTTAATTCAAAATTGAGTAGTCCTTATATGACCACATTTATAGTTACAAGCCCAACACTTTACTTGTATAATTAGATGGGGAAAACCTTATAAAATCTTACTTGAAGGATAAGTGTATACAATATTTATTTCATAGAAATGCACCTCACATAATCCATAGATAATTTGTGTGAAATAATTGAAACTTTGAACTTTTTTCTTTGGATTGTTATTGATGTTATGACCTCTAAATTCCTGGTATGATAATGCATAGATATACATCCTGGTAGACTGTTGTTATTTGCTGATCTTATGATGATCCCTTGCTTCTGCTTGTTTGATTGTGCAGGCAGCTGAAGAAGTTGGCCGGAAAATAAAGGTTTATGCCGTGGAGAAGAATCCAAATGCTGTGGTGACACTTCACGTGAGTAAGCTATAACTGATGATTATAAAGTGAATTAAAGCGATATTATTAGTTGCTATGAACTATCCTGAATGTATCATCCTTTAAAATGCACATGCATAGTGGATATTGCATTCCACTAGATATTGTAAAGCACGAATACTTGCACACTATAATATTTAAATCTTCAATGCTAGTTTAAAGGCTGGTTATGAACGAACTATTTCTGCTATTGCATATGTTTGGGAGATAATATTAAACGTGCTTGTATATGGATGGCAGAGTGTAGTCAAACTAGAGGGGTGGGAGAGCATGGTTACCATAATTTCTTGTGATATGCGCTGTTGGGATGCCCCTGAAAAAGCTGATATATTGGTAAATGATTTCCTGACTTGGTGATATTTAGACAATTTCTTATGGCTGGAAAACTATTTACTCACTCGGTTGTTGCTCGTGTACTGTGTTAAGGTGAGTGAGTTGCTGGGCTCCTTTGGTGATAATGAACTTTCTCCTGAGTGCTTAGATGGCGCACAAAGATTTTTGAAACCTGATGGCATTTCCATTCCTTCTTCGTATGCTCACAGATACCTGCATTCATTTTGTTTTTTCATCATACTATTCAATGATTTGGTGAATGCCATTTATTTAAATACTTTGGAATGGATCACTTAGGTATACAAGTTATCTCCAACCGATAACCACGACAAAGCTGTACAATGATGTAAGCTACCTCAAACTCCATTTCTTGGTGAATGTGTTGTACTTAGGTGTTAAGATAGTTTATTGTCTTTTGCAGGTGAAGGCAAATAAGGACCTGGCACACATGGAAACACCCTATGTTGTGAAATTGCATAAAGTAGCTAGGCTTGCTCAGGCCCAACCTGTAAGCTTACCTCACTTTGCTTTTTAATTGCATTTTAGGCCTTTGATGATGTAGTTGCATTATATTTCTTATGTTCAAAAAAGGAATCTTTTTTATTAGCTTCCCATTATAAAACTCACATTTCTTACACTTTTCTGCTTCTAATTTTTCTTTATTATGCGTATGTTGAAGTTTCCAGATTATATCATTCTTATTTCAATCTTAATCAGGTGTTCACATTTCGTCATCCGGAATTCTCTCCCAACAGAAGCAACCAGAGATATGTTAAGCTCGAATTTGATATACCTCCTGATACAGGGTCTACTTTGGTGCACGGTGTGATTTAAAACCCTATTAATTCATCTATTTATTGATTGAATTATGTTGAATTTTTCTTTACTAACACAAACCTAAAGCATCACCCATTCCCCGCACACCAATCTACCCCTTTTAGGCGCATTTTCTAGTTTCATTAAAGCACAAGACGAGTTTAACTTGAGTGCTAGGCTCACTGATCTCACCTGACTCAACACCGAAGTTACAGAAGACCCATATTGTTATCATTTATTATTATATAGTGATTAGCATTATATGTTGCATAAAGTTTTACTATCTCACTACAATTACTAATGCAAGGAGAATGACTGGTCACTTCGTTTTCAGAAATAATGCTACACTCTGACTATTAAACCAGTTTGAAGTAATGAATAAAAATTCCATACTTGT